>CM033648.1:38065948-38156593 GCA_019512145.1 Engystomops pustulosus | reverse complement strand
GTGTACAGGCCTGTGTAGGTTATGACATTTTTGCAGGATGAACCTTCTTTGTCACCTGTATGCATTTGGGACCTAAATGACCTTTTGATAACTTTTTATCAAAATCTTTACGGTGTGGACATTTTGATGCTATTTTTTTTTAAGTGTTTACAGTACAGGCAGTCCCCGGGTTACGTACAAGATAAGTTCTGCAGGTTTGTTCTTAAGTTGAGTTTGTATGCAAGTCGGAACTGTATACTTTATTATAGTAATCCCAGTCAACCTTTTTTGGGTTTTTTTTTGTGACAATTGGATTGTTATAAGAACCAGGATTAACAATCAAGCTTCATTGCAGACACCTGTGATAACTGTTATGGCTGTTTATCATAGCCTAGGACTAAAGTACAGCAAATTACCAATTACCAGAGGTCCGTTTGTAACTAGGGGTCGTATGCAAGTCAGATGTTCTTAAGTAGGGGAACGCCTGTATGGGATAATTTGTGTACACTGAAACTGGGTTTTCTGCCATGACAACAGCAAAAACGAGATTACGGAGTAGACTGGACATAAGGAACACACTTCGGGTTTCACTGTCTCCCATCACCCCTAGATGGGACCGTCTTGTTGCAGGAAAACAAGCCCAGTGCTCCCACTGATTCAGGGAAACAAGCCTGGTGCTCCCACTCATTCTGAACCTATGGTAAGTTGAATCACATTCTCATTATAAATGTCATAATTATATGATAAGTATGCACTAAGCTCCACCCCTCCATAACCCCACCCCATATGACCAAAGCCCCGCCCCCACCGGGCCATGGAAAACTGGTCTAGCTTAAAGCCGGTCCCTGGTGCAAAAAAGGTTGGGAACCTCTGCCCTTGGGTACTTTAACCCTTGGTTGTCTGAATGATCCTAGTACGTTATATGGGATTTTCATCCTCATACATTACAACAAGTAATTCGCACATAGTAATGAATGGGTTAAATCTAGATAGCCTCGGGTCTTCGGAAGACCCAAAGCTGTCATGGCAACTGATTGCCGCTCCCCGATGATGTCACGGGGAGCAAGGACCTCCGACAAGATGGTGGTGCCCATGCACTGCCATCTTCTTGAAACCGCCGGCAACCGATCACAAAGACTTACCGGCTATGGAGAGGGCTTAGCCCGTGAGTCCTCTCCATGCACCCGCAGTCAATCAGTGATGAACCATTACATCACGGGTCATTAAAGGGTTAAAAAGAACATGAGGAAAGCATACAGAAAGTATACTGGAAAAATTTATACATTTTCATCATGCAAACAATAACAGTTTGCCAAATGAGAATACTCTTTCCTTCAATTTCAACCAGTGTTCCTGTCCCTGCAGCTGAAAACATGATGCTGCCACCACCATGTTTCACTTTTGAGATTGTAAAAGGTTCAATCTTTGTCTCATCAGACCAGAGAATCTTATATGGAATTAACCGGTTCGCGACCGCCCGCCGTGTATTCACGGCGGCGGTCGCCTTCCGATGCATGGAGAGGGCTCGCGGGCCGAGCCCTCTCCATAGCCGGTAAGTCTCTGCTGCATATTGCAGCAAAGGCTTACCGGTGCCGTCAACGATCGTGGGTGTTTTCTTGCTGATCGCCACCGACAAAGCTGCCGGCAGCCTCAAACATGCGCCGCCAACTTTCCGAGGATCGTCGCTCCGCGTGATCTCATCGGGGGCAGCGATCCGTCTCCATGGTAGCCACTGTAGTATGGCAGTATATGGTAGGATCGATCAGACTACCTAGGGTTAAAGTACCCTAGGGAGTCTGAAAAATAGTAAAAATAAAAATTAAAAAAAAGTTAAAAAAAAAAATTATAATAAAAAATAAAGAGATACGAAAATGTAGCAAAATGAAAAACTATTTGGAACGTCAATCTTTGGATTACCTTTTCATTTCCAGGTATAGAAGTTCTTAAAAAGCAATACAAAAATCACAAAAATATTTCACTTACTATGGCAGTACAAGATGTATTATCCAAAAGGTACAACTCCTTGCCAATGGCTAGCAAAATGCACGTCATTCTATCTTGTATGAGAACCGTCCAGCAAGAAGGTGGCACTTTAGCACCTAAAAAGAAACAAATCAATTCTAAAACACTTATACATATGTTTTCCACATATGACTCAAAATGTACTCTCACTTACATTTGACCTTGATGTAATTTGCTTGATTTGCTGTGAATAATGCAAATAATTCACATTTTTTTAATAGTGCTAGTAATCAAAATCTCAAAACATATATACTCACCGGCCACTTTATTAGGTACACCTGTCCAACTGCTCATTAACACTTAATTTCTAATCAGCCAATCACATGGCGGCAACTCAGTGCATTTAGGCATGTAGACATGGTCAAGACAATCTCCTGCAGTTCAAATCAAGCATCAGTATGGGGAAGAAAGGTGATTTGAGTGCCTTTGAACGTGGCATGGTTGTTGGTGCCAGAAGGGCTGGTCTGAGTATTTCAGAAATTGCTGATCTTGGTGGTGTCATGGTGTGGGGAATATTTTCTCGGCACTCTTTGGGCCCCTTGGTACCAATTGAGCATCGTTGCAACGCCTCCAATCTATGCCACGAAGAATTGAGGCAGTTCTGAAGGCAAAAGGGGGTCCAACCCGTTACTAGCATGGTTTACCTAATAAAGTGGCCGGTGAGTGTACACCATAATGCAAATTTCAAAGTCAAATGCAACCGAGTACATTTTGAGTAATAACTTATAAATTAGTGTTCCTAAAAAAAAATAAAAGCAAACAAATTATATGCCGCTGTTGGCCACAGTTCTGTGACTTAACAGTCTAAACTATATTTTAAATACATAAAATGAATTCACTACAAAAGAAATCTGCATTTGGTTATTACCTGGAACATCTGGCATCCTGTGTAATTTTAAATCTTCAATATTTGATACAATAGTGAATTTCAGAGGTCCAGTTAAAATTGCAATACCAGTTCTATATTCAGAATGAAATACCCGAGCTTCCAGAACCTGGTTCTGCTTAACTTCCTGTGATGAAAAAAGACATAAAATTAATATTGGAACATGAGGGTGTCCCCTAAAAGCAAAAACTACATTTTTCTGCAGCCTGTGGCTTAGGTTCAGTACAGTACTGGTATAGCAGTCTCCACCCACAAGGCCCATCCGTCGTCATGTTCCTGCCCCTCTGCACAATGATATGCGGCCCGGCAGAGCATCAAACCCCTCCACAACCGCCGCCCATGCCTCCGGTCCCGCCCCTGGCATCCGCTGTCAGAGAGGAGGAGGTTTATTCCACATTGGCTGTCCGGGCGCCCGGGCACTCCCACGCACACACAACCCCTCCCCCCCTTGCAGAGAGGTGGAGAAAGCATAGTCTGTCCCTGCCCAGGCCCCCAGTGATGTTCCCCCTCATCCGTTCCAGCCCGGACCTCTGCCCACCTAGTTTGGCCGCTGTCTGGTCACATGACCCGACCCGCCGGGCAACATCTATGATGACGAGTGGAGCGTGGTGCAGACGAAGACTACCAAGTCTGGTAAGTATATATTCTGTATATATGTACGTGTGTGTATGCTGTGTATATGCTACATGTGTGTATACTATATATAATTGTGTATGATGTCTATATACTGTATATATGTGAATATGTTCTGTATGTGCATGTATATAATGTATGTATGATGTCTATATACTGTACGTATGTGTGTATATTCTATTTGTATGTATATGCAGTGTTTACATGGTGTGTTTATACTGTATGTATGTTTGTATATAGGTTGTGTATATACTGTATGTCTATGTATATAATGTGTTTCTAATGTACATATACTATACAGAATGTGTGTATATACTGTATGTATGTTTGTATATAGGGTGTGTATATAATGTATGTCTATGTATATAATGTGTTTAGAATGTACATGTACTATATAAAATGTGTGTATATACTGTATGTTTGTATATAGGGTGTGTCCTGCATGTAAATACTGTCTATGGTGGGGATCCTGCCTAGGCATACTATCTATGGGGGTCTTGTCTATATATACACTATCTGTGAGGGACACCTGCCTGAATATACCCATCTATGTGGGGGTACTAGATGCCACTGATCTGTGTCAATAATTTTGGTGACTGGAATGCAGCAGGGATCAGGGGTCCGTTGCATGGGAGGGGGGCGCCATTTCCATTTTCGCCTCAGGCAGCAGAAAGGCTAGAATCGGCCCTGCTCACGACCTACCCGCTCCCGGCTACCTCACCGCGCCACCACTGCTGCAGGACAAGGCACCGTAATTTCCAAGAACGCAATAGAGAGGTAAGGTTACTTTATCTTTGCATATATATGTGTAATATGTGTATATATGTGTAAATATATGTAATATGTGTGTGTATATATATGTGTGTGTGAATATGTGTGTTTGTATATATGTATATGTGTGTGTATATATGTATGTGTATGTATGTGTGTGTGTGTGTGTGTGTGTGTGTATATGCTGTATCTACTGTTTGTTTATGTGTATATATGCTGTATGTATATGCAGCATTTGTGATATTTATCAGGGCTTCTATTTTGTACTACATGGCAGTACTCTGTATGCATTTTAATACTACTTGGTGGTACGTTGTACTTATTTTATAATACTTGGTGGCATGCTGTGTGCATTTTATACTACTTGGTGGCACGCTGGATGCATTTTATACTACATGGCGGTATTCTGTATGCATTTTATACTACATGGCTTTCGGGTTTCACTGTCTCCCATCACCCCTAGATGGGACCGTCTTGTTGCAGGAAAACAAGCCCAGTGCTCCCACTGATTCAGGGAAACAAGCCTGGTGCTCCCACTCATTCTGAACCTATGGTAAGTTGAATCACATTCTCATTATAAATGTCATAATTATATGATAAGTATGCACTAAGCTCCACCCCTCCATAACCCCACCCCATATGACCAAAGCCCCGCCCCCCCCCCCCCCCGGCCATGGAAAACCCGGCAACCTAAAAGCCGGGCCCCCGAGCCTCTTTGCACCAGGGACCGGCTTTAAGGAACAGTCTTCAATGTGTTTTAATGGAAAACATCTTTGAATTCAGAATATTGTATATGCAAAGTGGAGATGTGAAGATCTGTGAAATAGATACCCAGGCTTAAAAATTGAACATTGGTGGTTGTATTTGTTAGTTATCTGTTCTCTTTTCACCCCTTTTTGTTTTTGTGAGTGACTAGGTTCTGTAATGGACCCAGTGTATATTTTGTTTGCTTGGATTCTGATTACAGCTTTTTATTGTCAATTAAACTCCATTTTATTTTTTTTTCTTATATGGCTCTGTAAACAGAAAAATAAAATGTTCTAGCTTATGGAAGGTTAGGAGTATAAAAGGCAAAACTGGAAAGGCTTTGTGATTTATATTAACACTGGAGAAAACTGAAAATGCAAATACTCTGGATTAGGCACAACTGTCAGATATACACATTCATCTGTATACAGTATTTGAAGAGTTTATGACCCTTTTTATACTCATGCCTCATTGTGACCAATGTCAATTCAGTCCTGGGCTGTTGTGGTTAGATACTGTTTATTGTATTTTATATATTCATACACAAATACAAATGGAGGAGTCCACTTCGGTAACCAATCTTGATGGAGGTGATATGAGGGGGAGACCACCTCTGGGAAATAGCCATGTTTTTCATTTTTCTTCTAAGGGATTCACTTTTATTATCGCTTTCTTTCACAACTACGGTCATTTTAAAACTTCCCACATTTTCTCTTCACATTTCATTTAATTGCTCTTTGATTTCTTCAAGGATTTGTTAGATTTTCAACTTTATAACTTGACTTCCATAGTCATGAAAGCTCCAATAAACATGATTTGTTTTATGCATTCAAAGCAGCATGTAAGCGGCACAGGAAGCCATGTCTGGTCATGGATTCAATCTCACTATAGAAATGGAGCTATTCATGAATAAATCTTATAGAGATACAAAGAAATTTTGGCCTTCAAAGCAGTTAGTCATGCAAGCTCATGTCATTGTGCAGAGGCCTTTCTCTGAAGTACCCTTGAATTTAATACAAATGCTGGATATAACTTCAGCTTAGCAACTTTGAGTTTTATTTTACACGTCATATAGAAGTATATTTTTAGTTTAACAATAGGTTGGCAAATAGTTGACCTGTGGCTTTCTGGGTTCACCAAGAGAAGGGAAGAGCAAAAAGGAAAAGATAGTACTGTGATTGTTTTTGGGTAGTTTGCATGACACAGTACCTGTGCCAGGGGTCACTAATATCATGGCAAGATGAAATCTACAGTGTTTTTATATTTGACCACAATCTTTAAAACTTCTTTTTAAAGGGAACCGGTCTGCATTAGCCTAATAAACTACTATCAATTTGTTATCAAGCAGCTTAACATATTCAAGATGTTTTTTTCTAATTGACCAGTATGGAATTATCCAAAAAAATCAACTTTGAAGTGAGGTGTAAAATCATTGTACAAAGCCACAGCAATGAAGTGAAGCTCTCTCCGCCTCAGAACATCCCACAAGTTTTGTTTATGATGTCACAACAAAGGGCGCATTCTGTGGGAGGGGGAACTTACCTTTAATGATGAGCTTTCTGATTCACTGACTTACATCTCACTTCAAAGTTGACTTTCTGGAAGATGCCATCATGATGGTATATGAAAGAAATATGATCTGGAAAGTGCTTTACACAAACCGATATTTGTCTATTAGGTCAATTTCTGCTAATAAATTGCCTTTAAAAACAATTTTCTGATGTTTTTTTTTTAATCATGGCAGAAGTGCACACCCTGGTCTTCCCACAAACTCTGTCCCTGCCTACTTGGCAACCCTGCACTAAATAGTTTGTGACAACAGGGTCATGTTCCCTACTCTAGGTTTCTGCACAGAAAAATGAGACAAACAATAGATACAAAGACACAATAGGTGAGGTCAGGCAAACTGAATTTAAACCAAGATGACGAAAAGGAACAAAATCATGAAGCAAAGGTGGTAAAAAAAAACATCAAAAAGCACAGTAGAGTATACAGATAACCACAGACAAAAGACTTGTTTAACAGGCACCTGTAGCTGTATATGGAATTAGAAATTGGACACCACCCCAGAAGCTGATTGGTATAACACTACAACATTTTAATAGGACCATGTGCACACACAATCCAGCTGAGAGCCTTCTGTCAATCAATCAGCCCTCTGCAGAGCATACACCTGGGTGTGATTCCCCTCCCAGAGAAGTAAAAGTGATGTCAATAGGATGCCTATCATGTTGTTACATTATAAAGCATTTTTTTAATTTTGTTTTTCCTTCAGATTAATTTGTAATTAATTAATTAATTTTCAATTTTTATTTTACACTTTGTTTTGTATCCCAGCATTGTGACAGTGATAGGCTTGCTATATTTATGACCCATGGTTTCCTTCCTTCTAAAACTTGTAAAATGAGACTTTTCATCAAATATCCTCACAAAAAATGTTCAAGAAAGTGAAGTGGGAAAGTGCTAAAATCTCATAAATAAGCTATATAACCTCAAAATGAACTATCTATACAGAATATCTCATCCCGAAAATAATAATCCTTTATATATTCGCATTACCAAAAAAAAAAAAAATAAATAATGTATATCCTGTTCAATGTGACAATACAAATAAGATGTAAGCCGACGCTTATGGTATGGGTACACTCGGGACTAATTGGGTATCAAACTTTGCAGAGCATTTCATGATTTAATTCATTATGAAAATGTCATTTTGGCCAAAATCAATGCATTTTCCCCAAAAAAAATTCAACAGTTTCTTAACTCCTAATTAGTTTTTTATGGTTTTCTTAAAGGTATTTTATCGTTATTAATACAACTATAATCAATATCACATTATTATACATACAAGACCACATCTAAAATACAGAGGTCTTAGTCTTAACATACCTTACCCCATAAACACAACCCATCCTCCCACCCACATTGTAAAGGGGCTTAAAGAGGACCTGTCACCCAAACGCCGCAGTGTTAGAAGGATAGCGTTACCGGAAACCTCAGGTAACGCATCAAACACTGCGACGGGGTACAATGTAATCATCGGACTGCAAACAAAGTGGTGCGATGTATTCATGAGGGGGAGGTCCGAGGCGCTGCCTCTTCCCCGGACCGCCCCGCTCGCTCCATAGGCCGACAGTGACTGCCGCGCGTCAGGCAGCAGTCACCGCCCCTAACCCCACCCCATCATGAATACGTCGGACAGCTCTGCAAGCTGTACGACAATTACACTGTACCCCGCCGCAGTGTTAGTGTTACCGGAGGTTTTGTTCAAGCACTAGGAGCTGCTTACTTCCGGTCCTCTTTAAAAAGAAGCAGAAAGAAAGGAATAAGAGAAAGAAGAAAAAAATAAATCATAAATCTGGCCACTTTAATATAGCACTCTGCTGTAAGTAGACATCATCCATTTCTTCCATCTGTTTTCACATTTTTGTTTACAACCTCTAACCCTTGATTAAATACCTTCCAACTCTGCCATTTGGTTTACCTTCTTTATCCACATTTAAACTTCAAATTTCACAGGTATTGGGTATTTGATATTATTAGTGAAATCTATGGTAGAACCCGAACACTGAATCCTTGGGTGGGAAATTTAGGGTATATTAAGGTTTTAAGGTTGAATAATGAAGATGAAAAGATGGTTTCAGGTTTACTGTTTTGTGCAAGAAAATGTATATTAGATCTATAGATTTCAAAACCCCCAAAAGCTGAAATGTGGATATCCCATTTTGTTTAACCCATGAGAAACACTTAAAGGGTTAATAGACATTGTTTTACGTAGATTGAGAGGTGTAATTTATGTGGTTTTACTAATTTTTAGGCCTTTCAAAGTCACTTGAAAGCAGAGTTGTCCCTCAATTGAGTTTTGGCGGTTTACATGAAAATGAGAAAGATCGCATCTAAAGTTCTAAGTCTCTTAACATCCTAGAAAAATGAGAGGACACATAAAATATCATTCCAACAACATAAAGCAGACATTCCGTAAATGTTAGTTATGTAGCTTTTTGGGTATTTTAACTATCTTCCTGGAAAGCAGAACATTTCAAACTTTGAAAATGAAGCATTTTTTGGAACTTTTGCCACTTATTTTTTTTCAGAATGAAACGCAAAGCTTATCGTTTAAATTTAGAACCAACATGAAGTACAATGGGGAGTCTCTTAGAGCTGAACTGTTCATATTGCCTATAGCAACCAATTAGAGCTCAGCTTTCATTTAAAATTAAAGCTGATCTCTGATTGGTTTCCATGGGCATTGTGGGGGGTGGGCAGAATATGTAATAATTCATTGTGGGGGAAGAGAATATTAAATAATTCATTGTGGGGGGCAGAATATGTAATAATCACTGAAATATCGGTCAGCAGAAAGGGTTTTGAGGGGTTTTTTTTAGGTATAGTTGGGGGGGGAAGAGGGGGGGCCCCATTAGGAATTTTGTCCCGGGGCCCAGTGGACTCTAGTTACGCCACTGCAGAAACCTTATGATAAATCTTGCCCAATGAGTCTCGAGAAAACAATCTTAAAATCACCATTTGTTAAAGTGCTCTGAAGTTATAACCAATTATCATGACACATGTCGGATTCTAAAAATCTGGTAACTAAGCAGAAAAGGGTCAGTGATAAGGGGTTATAGTCAGGGACCACCTGTTTCTGCATAGTGGAACTTGCACATATGTGTTAAGTAAAAGAGCAGGACATTTGTACATTTGACATCTGGTCTGTACAAAGAATAAATCATGCACTAGGGACCAGGGCACATACAGGGCATTCAGAAAGCCTGGATCACACAAAAAAAATTACTGTAAAGGCAGCAAGACTATGGAAACCAATGCCACATCAAGTTGTGATGGCAACACATCATTGTGTGGATAATGTTTTATCTCAGGCCATTTTTACTTTTTTATTTTTCCATGTAAAGAGCTGTATGACGGCTTGTTTTCTGCATCACAAATTGCAATTCATAGTGACGGTATTTAATTTTCCATGCCGTGTACTTGGAAGCCAGAAAAAAAATTCTGAATGCAGTGAAAATGATGGGAAAAAACCCTGCATTTACGCCATTTTCTTGAGGGCTTAAATTTTACCGCTTTCACTGAGCGCCCCTAATGACAGGTCTACTTCATTTATTGGGCCAGTACAATCACGGAGATATCAAATTTGTATAGGTATTATAATGTTTAAATACATTTTAAAAAGAAATGTACAAAAAGAAATGAATAATAATCAATCGAATAAAAAGTTGTGTCTACAAAGCAAAGCAGTACAGTAAGCACCTCAAGAAATGGCGTAAATGCTTTTTTTTCTTTCCCATCATTTTCACTGCATTCAGAATTTTTTTTTCCTGCTTCCAAGTACACGGCATGGAAAATTAAATACCGTCACTATGAATTGCAATTTGTGATGCGAAAACAAGCCGTCATAACAGCTCCTTACATGGAAAATAAAAAAGTAAATGGCCTGGGATAAGACATTATCCACAACAATGATGTTGTTCCATCACAACTTGATGTGGCAGGGTTTCCATAGTCTTGGCTGCCTTTACAGTATTTTTTTTTTTTTTTTTCCCCAGGCTTTCTGAATGCCCTTCCCTAGTGCATGATTTTATTCTTTAGTACAGACCAGATTGTCAAATGTAAAATTTCCCTCGCTTTTACTTAACACATATTGCAAGTTCCACTATGCTGCCGAAAAGGTTGGTCCATGACTATAACCCCTTCACTGACCCTTTTCTGCTTAGTTACCAGATTTTTAGAATCCCCCATGTCATGAATTGGTTAAACCTTCGGACGTCGTTAACAAATCCAGGAGATTTCCCAGATTTTTTTTGGGTAAAACTGATCTAGTGTCCCATGGCAAACCAATCAGCGATCAGCTTTAATTTTAATGAAAGCTGAGACTCTAATTGTTGCTATAGGACTATGAACAGTTCAGCTCTAAGAGACTCCCCATTGTACTTCATGTTGGTTCTAAATTAAATAAACGATAGCTTTGCGTTTCATTCTGAAAAAAAATAAGATGGCAAAAGTTCCAAAAATGCTTCATTTTCAAAGTTGAAATGTATCTGCTGTTCCCAGGAAGATAGTTAAATACACCCAAAAAGCCTACATAACTAACATTTACGAATGTCTGCTTTAGTTGTTGGAATGATATTTTATGCGTCCTCACATCCTTTTTCTAGATGTTAACACGGTTAAGACCCGGTGCCCTTTCCCCCGTTTTTTCATTTCCATTTTTCCTCACTCCCCACCTTCAAAATCTATACTTTTTTATTTTTACTGTAAAAAGCTATGTGACGGCTCGTTTTTGCGTAAAAATTGCCTTCATCGTGATTATTAAATTTCCATCCATGTACGGGGAAGCGGGAAAAAAATTCCAAATGCATGTAAAATGGTGAAAAAAACGCATTTGTGTCGTATTCTTGTGGGCTGTGGATATTACGGCTTCACCTTCACGCCACAATGACGCATCTATTTATTCTTTGGGTCAGTACGATTACAGGATACCAAATTTTATAGTTTTATAATGTTTTCATACCTTTACAAAATTAAAACCTCATAACAATTTTTTTTTTATTTTGTGCCGGTCTTCTTGTGCTTATATACTTTTTCCATACTTTGGTATGGAGTTGAGGGTGTGTCATATTTTGCGACTTTTGATGTGTGTTTCAATGATATTATTTTTAGCGACTGTACGACCTTTTGATCACTTTTATAGAATTTTTAATTTTTTTTTTTAAATGGCAAAAAAGTGGCAGTTTTGCATTGACGCGATTTTTCCGTTACTGGGTAAACGCAGTGAAAAACCGTTATTATATTTTGATAGATCAGGCATTTTCGGACGCGGCGATACCTAATGTGTTTATGATTTTACTGTTTATTTATATTTATATCAGTTTCTAGGAAAGGGGGGTGATATGAATTTTTAGGTTTTTTTATTATATTTTTTTTTTAAACTTTTTTTAATTTTTATTTTACTATTTTTCAGACTCCCTAGGGTACTTAACCCTGGTTGTCTGACTATCATTCCATATACTGCCATACTACAGTATGGCAGTATAAGGGGATTTATACTCATCATACTTACCATGTGCTGTAGCACATTTTAATGATGGGTTAACCCAAGTGCTTCGGGTCTTCGTGAGACCCGAAGCTCCCATGGCACGATCTGCCGCTCCGTGATTACGCACGGGGACGGCAGTCCTCGAAAGATGGTGGCGCCCTTGGCCCGCCATCTGTTTAAGCCGTCGCGGCAGCTTTGCCGCGGCGTTTCTGCAACAAAACAACCCCATCTCGTGCCCGCGCAAACCGTCGCGGTGTTACTGGTAAGCCTCGCTGCATACAGCAAATTATCCGGATGACCCATCACCGGAGTCTGCATCTGATCGACGCAAAGACCGCCGACCGTGAATACAAACGGCGGGCTGGTCGCGAACCGTTTAAGAGACTTAGAACCTTTGATGCGATTTTTCTTCCATTTTCTTGTACAACTCTGCTTTCAAGTGACTTTGAAAGGCGCTAAAAATTAGTAAAAAACCCGTAATTATCCTCCTAATCTACGTAAAACAATTCTATTTACCCTTTAAGAAGTGTTTCCATCTGGTTAACACAAATGGATATCCACACTTTTCCCAGCTTTTGGGGGCTTTTGAAATCTATATATCCTAAATACATTTTCTCGCTACAAAAACAAGTAAACTAAACTATCTTTTTATCTTCATTATTCAACCTTAAAAACCTTATATACCCTAACCATAATTGTCCCATCCAAGATTCATGTTTCGGGTTCTCCACTACCGATAGATTTCCATCTACATATATCAAATACCTCCTCCACCCACATATACCTGTGTAAGTTTGAGTTTGAAATGTGGGATACAGAAGGTAACCCACAATGGGCAGAGTAGGAAGTATTTGGTCATGGTTAAACAAAATGTAAAACAGATGGAAAAATGGATATGTCACTTCACAGTAGAGTGCTATTTAAATTGGCCATATTTAGATTTATATTTTATTTTGTTCTTCTTGTCGCGTCTTTCCTGTCGTCTGTTCTGTTTCTTTTAGGCGCGTCTGAGCTAGACTCCCTGCTATGTGTGACAAATTTCTTACCCTACTACACTGAGCAGGCGGGTACACGAAGTTGGCCACCGCTGCCCCAACTGTCCCCGAACGACAGCCATGGGGTAGTGGTCTCAGGGCCGTGACTGCTTCCGACGTCGTGCTCACGTCGCGTCAGAGGCGGCGTGCGTGTGGATGATTTCCCCTCTGCTCTCTGCTTCCTGGCTTCATCGGAACTACATCTCACGCTTTGTGTAAGATTCATCCGATAGCTCCATTGACCCTCTCTTTATGCGGTATGCAGTTCTGCTTAAGCCTAGCATGCGGGGTGCAACGGGGTGGACCGCCCGTGCAGCCTAAGGGGGTCGTAATGGGTTGTCACCCACTACACGCACTCTGTTTATCGCCAATGTGCGTCTAGATATCAATGGCTGATTCGATAGGAATCTGAATGGCGGAAAGGAGTGTGATCGGTGCGGTCGTCGTCTGCGGGGATCTTCTGGACGCCAGCCACTGGGGAGGCACGGCGGGCCCGAGGCCGCGCGCCCGATCATCCAGACCGGGCACGAAGATTACCCGCCTGCTGGGACGTCTCTTAAGCCTCTTGGGGGAGATGGTGGGTTAGGTGTTGGCAAGACCATTAGATGTGTCTGATTATAATTGTATATTGAGTGTATACGGCGAAAATCTTAGACACCATAAAACTAGGATAAATTGTTGATTGTTGGGGAAAGCGTTTGCAAAATGACACTTTCATAAATGAATAAATCATGAAATGGCCGGCATAGTGTGTACCCAATTATCCTAAATTACTCATACCATAACGTCGGCTTACTCTTACTATTGTATTGTCCCATTGAACGATTACATTATGTTATGTTTTTTTTTTTTTGTAATGCGAATATGAAAGATTAATTATTTTCGGGTGAGATTTTCGAGGATATTATTTTGATCGGTTATAAGCTTATTTATGAGCATTTAGCACTATCCCATCCCCTCACTTTTCTTGAACATTTTTTGATGAAAGTTCATTTTACGGGAATTTTTTTTTTCTCTTTTTTTACATTGCTCTCACTGGGCTTTGCTGCATATTGACCCATCGCTATCACCTGCGGTGCTTGCACCAATCTCGGCTGTTAACCACTTTCTTTTGCCGGCCATGCCACATATTTTCCTCCTTCATCACTCTGCTCTTGAACCTCACCGGGGGGTGGCGATCATTGCCATGACAGCCTCTGTCTCATCCAGACCCAAGAATGCATGGTCTTCATGAAGATTTGTTACATGAATGCAGTGGTTTATTGTAATGATCAGTGCAAAAACTCCATTACTGCAATTCCGTAGATTGGCAGTATATGGTAGGTACGATCTGGACTATCTAGGGTTCAAGTGTACACCTAAGAGAGGTCCCCAACCTTTTTTTGCACACCTAAGGTACCCCAGGCTTTAAGCTAGACCAGTTTTTCTCATGGCCACGGTGGGGGTGGGCGGGGCTTTGGCTCATATTGGGTGGGGTTATGAGAGGGTAGAGGCTTAGTGCATACTTTATCTAATAATTATGACATTTATAATGAGATGTGATTCAACTTACCAAGGTTTCAGATGCGTGGGACACCAAGGCACTTGTATTCCCCTGATCAGTGGGAGCACTCGGCTTGTTATTTCCCTGCAACAAAGACGGTCCCTCAGGGTGATGGACACAGTGCAACCCAAAGGTGTTCCTATGTCCATCTACTCCTAATCCTCGTTTTTGCTGTTGTCAGCAGAAAACCCAGTTTCACAAGACTATGTACAGCCACTGCTACTAGCACGGCTATATCACCAGACGCAACTGTAGGGTAGGAACTGGCGGTGACCTCTGTGTAACGCTGCTGCTGCTTAGCACAATTGTCACTTGAGCGTCAGATGTACCGCGCTGACTGCATAACATTCGCTCTACCCACATCTGAACAACAACCGGTAAACCAAATGCCGCGCTCACTAGAAGCCATCTGCTGCCCCAGCACCGCCCCACATACATGTTTTATGGCCAGGGTGGCGTGTCAGTTAAGGATGCTGCCCCCCCCCCCCACCCAGAACCCCAAACACACCATGCTGGCAGAGGACCCGCGTCACTAAGAACTGACCCCACCCATGACGTACAACAGTTCACCATGCTGTCTGTTGAGGCTGCGTCACTAAACCACACGCCCGACGAACCCCCCCACCCGCATCCTGCATAATGTTCTCTGCCCCAGAAGCCTAGTGAGCTGGTCACCGGCTATGGCATGAAAACATTTTATAAATCCACACAGAGCGATCTCGACCAGCGGCGCAGGGTCCGCGGAGCTAGCTGTCAGCGGCGGCCTCGATCCCAGGGGTTGTACCAAGCCTTATCGCCACCATAGCGAGCCATAAGAACGCCCCCCCACCCCCCCCCCCCCATTTTAATATAAAGAATCAGGGAGTGTCCGGAAACCAGAATCCATCATATTGGTTTGGTATCAAAAATAAAGCAAATGAGCAAACTGCGTATAGAAATGTATCGACCATGTACTTATAAAATGCATACATGTATCTGCGTCCATGTAGCTATTCGTATATCCATGTCATACGAGCTATCCGCCTGTAGTATACAAAGCATACACGCGTAATCAACCATGTAGTATAAATGCAATACAGAATCCGCCAGTAATATGCATACATGCTATCGAGAACTGTACGCCTGTGGATCAATGCATCAGTATCACCATTAGTATAAATGGCATAACAGCAATCCGCATAATAAAAGTTAAAATTGTATCCAACGTACCGACCAGTAGTATAAATGCATACAAGCTGTATGCCATGTACGTAAACATGCCTACAGCGTATCACCGTGTACTTATAAAATGGCATACAGCATAACCAGCCAATGTAGTATACAAAGCATACATCGTATCGCCCATGTAGTAACATGCAAATATCGCAGTACGTAACATGATCGCATATTCCACTAGAGTATAAACAAGGTACAGCGTATCACCAATGATATAAACGCTAATCGTATCACATGCTGAAGCTTATAATGTATAAAAGACTACAGGCGTATCACCCTGTAGTATAAATGCATACAAGCGTATCACCCATGTAGTATAAAGGCTACGCGTAATAAACCCATGTAGTATAAAAATGCAAACTAACCACAAAATATATAAACCGCCTAGTAGTACTAATGGCATCACGTACACAGTATATAATGCATAAAGTACTGCTGATAGCCTGAATATATTCACAAATGCTGCATAACATACAGCATATATAAACCAGGTAAAACAAACAGTAGATACAGCATCATACACACACACCACACCCACAAACGACACAACAACACAAACAACACATCACATCCACACATACAATCAGACACACACATTACATCATACAAACACCTATGAGCACACACACATATTAATCACAACCACATCTATACATATATTTAACATATTTACCACATATTACACATATATATGCCAAGATAAGTACACCTTAACCTCTCTAGTGCGTTCTTGGAAATTGTCGGTGCCGTGTCCTCGGCACACGTGGTGCGTCTGTGAGGTAGCCCGGGAGCGAAGTAGATAACTCGTTATCAGGCGCGATGCTAGCACTTTCTCTCTGCCTGAGGCGAAAATGAAATGGGCGCCCCCGACTCCCATGGCAATGGTACCCCTGTACCCGGCTGCATTCCAGTCACCAAATTATTTGACAACAGATCAGTGACATCTAGATCCCTCACACCCCCACTAATGGGTATAAAATTACAGGCAGGTGTCCCTCACAGTTATATATAACAATACCCCCCCATCAGATAGTAGTCATAGGCTCTCGCATTAGTCCCACCCTAAGAAGGAGGTATTCTGCAGGACGCACCCTATATACGAACAACAGTTCGTTAAAACCAGGGGAGACACCTATGAAGGAGACAATGTAGAGAACCACAATACTAGTCGAAGACAACTCACAGTTAAGCACACAAAACTAAGACACGAGATAGCATAGTAGATACCACAGCGGGAAGCTGATATACTTAATAGAAACTCATTACAAGGACGACAGCATAGATCAGCAACCAACACGAATGACAACATAAACACTGTACACACTCGATATAAACACAGAATATACACGACAAGATACGATTCAGAGAGATATCCACGCGACGACAGTAGAGGCGAGAACAGTTATAGTACAGCAACAGACAGAACATACTCACAAGACAGTACTATAGAGAACCCAGAATAGCAACACTATAGTAGTAAAGGCACACGATACAGTAAACCACAGCAGTACACACGTACAAGATACGATTATATACTTACCAGACTTGGTAGTCTTCTCTGCACCAACGCTACCCAACCATAGCACGTCATCATCATAGATGTGTTCCCCGTCGGAGTCGGGGTCCGTGGTGACCAACCAAGCGGCCAACTAGTGGGCCGCAAGGTCCTGAAGTCAGGCAAGGGGAACATATAGGGGGAACACTCACTGGGGCCTTGGGCCCAGGGACAGACTAATCTCGCTCCACCACTCTTCGGCAGGGGGCAGGGGTTTGATGTGGCGTAGGGTGCTCCCGGAAGCGCCGACAAAACAGCCAATGTGGAATAACCTCCCTCCTCTCCGACAGTCGGTTATGCCAGTCTGGACCGGAGGCATGGAACAAGGCGTTTGTGAGAAGGGTTTGTGCTCTTGCCGGGCTCTGCAACAATTGTGCAAGGAGTCAGGATACATGATGACGACGGATGTGGCTTTGGTGGAGTAGACTTTAGTCTCTCTCCTAGCCCGGGAGGACTAGGAGCAGCTGGAGCTTAAAGCGGATGGCCCCACTCGTTGAGCAGGATGCGCCCCTGCGCGGATTACACCGGGGCATGATAAACTCCAACAAACGTCCTGGTACCGGACCGCGGTTGGGGTACCTCTGCCCTAGAGGGTCTAAAAATTTGTGAAAAAAAAAAAAAAAAAAGTTTTAAAATGTAAAACAACTACAAAAAAAACACATTCAATAACAAAAACCAAGAACTACTTAAATCAACCCTAATCACAATCACAACACCCCCCTTTCTCCCTAGTAACTGATGTAATAAAATAATAATAAAACGCTAAAAAGCAAACACATTAGGTTCCGCCAGCTGCGTTCCAAATGAAAATGCCCCGATCTAAATCAACATATAAAACGTTTAATCACTGGCGTTGCACCCCGAGAACCGGAAATGGCACATAACCCAAATGTCCAAAGGGCATCTTAGGTGGCCGAAATTAGAAATCCGTAAGTGGATGAAGTAAGCACAAATGTCGCACAGCACTCCTGTCCTCAAAATCGGTAGCAATGAAAAGGTCTCGCAATTGTTGCACAACAAAAGGACAGAGGACACATTACAGCGTGCCGTACACCAAATGTATGAAAATGTTGGCAGTAACTTACGGTTGTAAATGTATTACAAACGCAAAAAACCTGCGGGATAATTTGGGTGGGAGTGGCCGTGGAGCGCACATGAACCCAAAAGGAAAAAGCAAAGGTGGTTTAGCTTAGTGAGGCTGCTTAGGTGACGACAACTAGATGTGTGCTTCTGTGGGGGGGGGCAATCTGCTTGGGAGGGCCTGGGGAAGGGGGGGTCGGCGCTCAGCGGCGCCCAGGACAGGCAGGGGGAGAAAGCCAACAATATAACAGCACGCGAAGGGAATGGGCGGTTACGACCACAAAAGCAACCCGCCACACAGAGCGGGCAGGAAAAAAAAAAAGTGTAAAAAGGTCGGGATGGTTTTGAACCAGGGGGAGAGGGAAAAGGGCGAAAAAAAACCCGTGTCCGTAAGAGGTTAAAACACCACACTGACAGATGATCCATAGCTACAGTGGACCTCTGTTACCTTCTTGGATACCAGTACGACTGCAACCTAAAGCCACAGGCTGCGACAAACGTAGGTTTTTGCTTTTAGGGGACACCCTCCTATGTTACCAATATATTTATGTCTTTTTCTCATCACAGGAAGTGTAAGCAGAACCAGGTTCTGGGAACGCTCGGTATTTCATTCTGCTATCTAAACTGGTATTGCAATTTTAATGGACCTCGAAATTCACTATTTTTTTTTGTAATCAACTATTGAAGATATAAAATTACACAGGATGCCGATGTGCCAGTATAACCACATTGCAATTTCTTTGGTAGTGCGAATTCCATTTTATGTATCATATAGTTTGACTGTTAGTCGAGAACTTTGACCAACAGCGCATATATTGTGTTGCTTTTATTTTTTTTTTAGGAACACTAATTTAAAAGTTATTACCAAAATGTACTCGGTTGCATTTGACTTTGAAATTCTGCATTTATGTGTACACATCACCAGCCGGCCACTTTATTAGGTACAGGGTTGGTAACGGTTGGACCCCCCTTTTGCTTCAAACTGCCTCAATTCTTTCGTGCATAGAATTCACAAGGGGCTGGAGCTCCTCAGAGATTTTGGTCCATATTGACATGATGGCTCACACATTGCCGCAGATTTGTCGGCTGCACATCCAGGAATGCGATCTTCCCGTTCCACCACATCCCAAAGATGCTCTCTTGGATTGAGACTGGCTGACTGTGAAGGCATTTTATACAGTGAAACTCTTGTCATGTTCAAAAACAGTCTGAGATGATTCCATCGTTTAATACTGGCCATTATCCTGCGAAAGTAGCCATCAGATGTTGGGGAAACATGTGGGCCTAAAGGATGGACCATGGTCAGTCAACAATACTCCGGTAGGCTGTGGCATTGCAACGATGCTACAATTGGTACCAACGGCCCAAAGATGGCCGAGAACATATTCCCCCATCTAACCCCACACCAGACAAATACAAACCCCTTCCACCACCCATGCCTGAACCTTGATACAAGGCGGAGATGATCCATGCTTTACATGTTGTTTGACGCCAAATTCTTCTGACACCTACCATCCGATGTCTCAGCAAGAATTCGAGACTCAACAGACCAGGCAAAAACTTTTTTCAATCTTCTCTACCTTTCAATTTCGATGACTTGTGCAAATTGTAGCCTCCGTTTCCTGTTTCTTCACTGAAGGATGGCCCCTCGGAGGGTCTACCGTTCGCCTGCTAGTAGCCCCATCGCCTCAAAGTTGACGTACTGTGCCGTTCAGAGATGCTCTTCGCCTACCTATGGTTGTAAACGGGGGCGATTGAGTCACTGTTGCTTTCTATCAGCTCACAAACAAGCTGCCCATTCTCCTCTGACCTCTGGCTCACAACAAGCATTTCCGCCCACTGAATGTTTTTCTTTTTTCGGACCATTCTCCTGTAACCCTAGAGTGGTGGTCGTGAAAATCCCCAGTAGATTCAGCAATTTTCTGAAAACTCAGACCACAGCCCTTCGGCACAACAACCATGGCCAACGTTCAAGCACTCAAATCCCTTTTCTTCCCCATACTGATGCTTGTTTGAACTGGCAGAGATTGTCTTGACCATGTCACATGCCTAAATGCACTGATTGCCGCATGTGAATTGCTGATTAGAATTAAGTGGTTAATGACAGCGAATTGCCAAAAACACAAGGGTGTACCTACTAAGTTGCGTGAGTATATTGTTTTGGTTGAGATTTTGATTACTAGCACTATAAAAAAATGTGAATTATTTTGCATTATTCCACACAGCAAATCAGCCAATTACATCCAAGGTCAAATGAAAGTGAGCGTACTTTTGAGTCATATGTTGAAAACATATGTATAGTGTTTTAGAATTGATTTGATTTTACCGCTTTCACTGAGCGCCCCTAATGACAGGTCTACTTCATTTATTGGGCCAGTACAATCACGGAGATATCAAATTTGTATAGGTTTTATAATGTTTAAATACATTTTAAAAAGAAATGTACAAAAAGAAATGAATAATAATCAATCGAATAAAAAGTTGTGTCTACAAAGCAAAGCAGTACAGACCTATTTTTTTTGCCTTTTCAATGAACATACTTATCCGCTACCTGCCAGTTTCGGATATATCAGGTCATCTGCAGCAGCGTTGTGATGACACGCTTTCCTTTATACCATTGTTCCTACCATTTTATCTACCTCACTAATTAATTACTATATCTTATTTATTGCCTGCGCTATGTTACTCCCTTTTCTTAATTTATACAGCCTATTTATTTTGATAGAGTGGACACTTTGAGACACGGCGATACATAACACGTTCATTAATTTTACTGTTTATTTATATTTATATCTTTATTCTATTTTTTTCTTTACTATTTTACAGACCGCGTAGGGTACTTTAACGCTAGGTTGTCTGATTGATGCTACCATACACTGCCATACCACAGTTTGGCAGCATATGGGGATTTTGCACATCATCTATTACAATGTGCAAATAGTGTAATAGACAGCCTAAAACATGACAGCCTCGGCTCTTTGTGTGACTTGAGTTCATCATGGCAACGGATGTCCGAGCAAAGATAGTGGCCATCAAAGGGTTAACAGGTGTTAGCAACAGGTATTTGCTCCATTGTGCAGCTAACACCCGCTGAGTATGAATAAGGCTCAGCCCATGAGCCCGCTTCATACTCCCCCCTCCGCTACAGGATATACAGGAACATCCAAATACGGCAAGGGTATGGTTAAAAAAGTGGTTTTTATAAAGGTAAATATCATGTTATGGGTGTAGATTTGAGAAATGACAAGATTTAATATATTGTTATTATCCTGCTTTAAACCAAATATGGAGAGCAGGGTCATAAAATGGGCTTATGGGCATATACTGGTAGATGGAGGCAAAGTTGTTACCTCAACTCAACGCAACGTGCCCCAGCCTCCCCAAGTGGTAGGACGGACACCAGTGATGTCACTGTAAGGAAAAACCCCTAGCATCGTCATCAGCCAATCACCAACTGCTGCCATTGCCCCCCCCTCGCATACTTCTGTGCCATATGTTGTAAGAACATCTCTAGAATCCGACTGTGTCCTTACAACATATAGCAAAAAAAAAAAGGGTGTGAATCCAGAATAAAGAGTAACATAGTTTCTGTTCTCTATGTGACTAATGTCCATTTTCTATGCATTCTCCATCAGCGAATATGTTAGTCTGTACTGTTGGGTGGAGATCAACCTCCAGTAAATTACTGCTCCTTGCCCCTTCTCCAGAGGATAGATCATCATACACACCAGATGGGGCTTACTACATCTTACACAGACCATAGTGTTGTGGTGTGTAAGATGTCCCACCACCACCACAAGTGCTAGGTCATCAGTAGTTAAATGGCCAGATAGACTTTTAACGTTACCGCTATGTAAAAAACTGACACAGTAATTCATATAAATATTGCAGTGAAGGAATAAATATTGTAGTATTTTATTTTACTAGTTGTTTGAGTTTCATTGGCAGGCAGCAGATGTACATTCGGGAGCAAAAAAAATAAAATAATAATATAGCAGAAACACCTGTTCTTGTTCAAACAGTTTTAAAGCAATTTTACAGTAAAGCCAAATAAAACTGCAGCATGTAACACAGCATTGTACATTGCCTCACTTTATTCCCCACCTGGGTTCTTCATCAAAACCTGAATATGAAAGGACTTCTAGTGATAACTACTTTGTAATAGGTAAAGAGAAGAAAAAAAAAAAAATTAAAAAAAAGCACTGTTACTTACATTTCCCATAGTAAATGTACGCTTAAATACACAAAATAAGTCGTAGATTAATACAGTCCCATCTTCCTGTATACAGAGCAGATCTTCAGAAACAGTCCATCCTAGATGTACAACTTGTCCACTTTTCCACTATAAAAAAAAATGAATATTTAAGGTTTTTCAATAAGTTTACAGAATGCAGGTTTACAGAAGACTTCACAGGTCACACTACACTTTACGCCAGGTAAGAATATGAAAGTTGAAGAAATGTAAAAAAAAAAAAAAAAATGTAATTGATGCATGAAAGCAGTGCTACTTTGGAAGGTAAGTATACAGAGATCTGTGTTATGTTGTGAATTGCATTTTTTTAACAACATTTTAGTTCATTTCCAAAACAAAATCAGAAATATAAAACAATAAAGTGATATACATAGTTTACAAGAGTGGTCAGCCATTGGAGTGAATTGACTCAGTGGGACACATTTATCAATGCACTGATGACACTTTTTAGTCATACCATGTACTAGAAATGGAGCAAGTAACATAAGACATATGTATGAATGAAGTACACCAAAAAGAATAAAAGGTTACGACACGCTGAACATGTTTATACAATGTGCACCAAGAAGGGTTAGGCTTTGTAATAGCGAAGCGTGAAATAGATTTATTAAAGAGAAAAGCAGAAGTCTAAAAATAGGCATAAGCCAAGTCAGCTAGTAGGAAGTGCCAAGTTAGCCCAAATCATCTTAAAGGGGTTGGCCGTTAATAAGAAAACTACCAGAATAAATACAAGAGCATAATAGGATCACCCATAGCATATTTACCCTGGTAAGTTTGCAGATCCCTCCGTGATAACCTACCATGTCAGTGGTTGGAGGGGTATAACAAAGATAGACAGTAATGACTGCACAGCCGCCAGTTTATCTGTGGGAAGCCAGCAGGACACGGGACATAATAGAACGTTCCAAACATAGCTGCTGGGAAGTCATGTGACCCTATAAGAGTCTTGTACTTACCTAGTAAAGTTTGTGGCCAACCCCTTTAAATTACTCTAGATTAATCATCCAGAATCAGGCACAGTGATCAGTATAAGGCTGGTCATGTCATCATTAAAGACCTTAACATAAGCTCAGTTCACAAAACCAAACCAACTTATTTTACCAGAGGAAATATCTCAAGCTTTTACCCCACAAAAAGCACCTGGTCTAGTCTTATAGGGAAATATTATATAACACATATTGAAGTATTGCTCCGACATTTAACTACTATGTTTAATCAAGTCATGTTGAGAGGCGTTATGCCTGAGGAAAATCAAGAGGCTCTTATAATTACCCTGCCAAAAACAGGGAGGCTCTCCGATATACAGAATATTCTGACCAATAAACGCTTTTAAACATAGATAATAAAATTTATGCAAAGATTCTGGCAACAAAACTTATGGTTGGCCTCCCTGACTTGATCACTCCCAATGGCTTAACAACAAAACTAAGCTACTTTGTGGGACTGCCCAAATATACAACCTTTCTGCAGTAAGATATAGGACATGCTGGAAAAAATGCTGGGTCCCATAACAAATAAAGGCCTCAAGCTTTGTTGAATTTAGATCTTCAACTCATACCCCTAAAAATAGAGATTGTCCAAAATGTTTACCATACCTAGACTAGCTGTATCCATATATTAGAAATCACCTAATTGCCGTCTTTTGGGGGAGTTAGAAACGGCAATTTTTAAGACATACAATTTCGAAAAAGAACTTGCATGTGGGTTCCTAAGACACCAACCGGTAGAGAAGTTCTGGTTGCCAGTTAAATAGTAGCCCCACTATACAGACCTATAGTAAAGGTACATTTGACTGTCCATATCAATTATATGTGCCTTAAAGAGCTGACACCCATGTATTACGCATTCCTATTCTTGTAAATGTTATAGGGGTTTTCCCACCAAACAACTGATCCGTGGGTATGTGAGTGAGGACACCCCATAGAACAAGGGTCTATATCCGGCAGCTCTATAGAAAAAACTGATATGAAGCCAGTCTAATACAGCAAAAGTCTACTCATACTCTGCACAGCTCTAATGTGAGACACAGACGAGGTTCCTTTCAAAAGCATAGCTCTATGTACTACATAACCAAGGACAGGGGCATATAAACTGACACTCCCCATCAAGCCTTTAAAAGGGACTCATCTTAAAGGACATCCACCACCAGGATGAAGGATTGTAACCCCAGCACACTGACATACTAGCTCATTTGCATAATGTTTAATGCATTTTTAAAAAATTAAAAATAAGGGCATAAGAAGATTAAAGAAGAGCAGATACTGTCAGAGGGGGCACACAACAGTATGTCAGTGTGAATGCTTTACAATCCTTCATCTTGGTAGTAATTGTCCTTTAAGCAATACATGACTCACCCCATTTCCATATGAATTTAGTGGTGGTGTTGTTTTTTTTTCTTTTAAGGACAAAATGGTGCGTTTTCATCTAAACAAGGTAATGCCAGAAATGACATCTATATCCTACCCAAGAGTGTAGTGGGGTTAAATCTGGTGACAGGTTCCCTTTAAACATACTTACTGTCAGAGTGGATAAAAGGACACCAGAGGCTGAATAAATCTCTAGCACAGGTCTTGAGCTGCTGCCTCCCTCCTTCTTCAAATAATTTTTCATTAAGGCTGGAGAGAAAAAAAAAAAAACATTTTACAGAACTGGGAAAAATTTGTGTCAATGAGAAAACCCACAATGATGTCACAAATATTAGATGAGAACAGATCGTGTGGTTTTGGCAACGAGGGGTTCCCTGAAAGTGCATTTTGTAATTTCATCTATTATGAATTTGCACATGTTTCTTTAATACATATGTTTTGTTCACAGTACCGCTAAAATAATATGTTATCTTTGTTCTATGGATCACTACAACTATGGCAATTCCTCATTTATATCATTTTTGTCTTTTGCCCAATTTTATGGAATAAAAACCGAATTGGAAAAAATCTGACTTGTTTTAGCATCGCCATATTCTCAATTTTTTGACGTTCTGCTATGCACTGGAAAAGTATTCAATATCATAATAATTTGCACTTTGTTTTTTTCAAGATAGGTGAGATTATCTTGATACCATAGTTTTAATAATTACATTTAATATTTGCAAATAGTTGACCCCAAATTAAAAAAAAATAAGCTTTTTTTGTCATTTTTCCAATTAAACTTTTATTAAAATATGTTATAAATATGTACAATTATTATTATTATCACCTTTTCCCAGGTGCAGCTACAGATGCAGAGGGTGCATGTACTTCTGCAATAATGAAAAGTGAAAGTGTCTCCTGCAGCTCTTTCTTTGTTCTGCCTTCAGCTGAGCGTCTGGACACACACACACTTCAAACACCTACATCTCCTGAACCCTTGTACCAAGAAAAAATTCTGGCTTCAGGAGAGTATCCCCTTTAATATGATACATGGATTGTGTATGTCCACTCTTAAAGTTACAATCAGCATTAGAAAGCTGTACATAAAAATCTACTTTTTTAGTACAAATTTAAGAGTGAATATCTCTGGTTCTTAGTATCCATACACAATCCATATATCATATTAAAGTGGGGATTCTCTGGTTTAATTTGACATCATAGATGTCTAGATACCAGGGTTCAGGAGATACAGCCTTTTGAAGTTGGCTACTGTCATGACACAAATTAACGTCCTTTGGGCAATATTATCACAGTAAAAGCTGCCGTATATTTACATGGAGCAGTCCTAAAGAGATTAATGGAAAACCTTTATTTTCCACTTCCACATATATGATCATCCTTAGCGGTGGATGTCAGCTGTAATTTACAACTGACAATCACATCTTGTAGCACTGACTGCCCTTTAGTTTTGTTCAAGATTCTCGTTCAGATATGTTCAAATTGGCAGTAAATAATGGGGTAAAATTTCTTCACTGTCCCCATCATCCTTTGTATTAATCTTTAGTGGACACGATCTTTGGCCTATGGCAGTCTGTAATAGTTGCCGCTGAGGGACAGGCCTGGGAGCTATGGAGAGGAAATGCATCGGCAACCAAATACCCCCCTCCCGCCACAAACTCTGATGACATCACAAGCCAGTGCAGTGCAGTACTGGAGTTTAGTTGAACTTTTGTTTATAAGGGAATATTTGATAATTTTTATGCAATCATTGATCCTGGTATTGCAGGAAGCCAGCTGGCATTGAGAGTGAGAGGGATTACAGAGGTGAAGCATGAGCCTTGTGGAGCTTGTAAAGGTAGTAAGTCTGTAATGCGCCCTACATGACTTATACTTAGTTTGACAGGGAAGAGAATCAAGCTGACAGATTCAACTATAAAGTCAGAAGCTACTATTCCAACATACCTATGGGTCCTCCATATGGGCCAACAGCTACAATACAATCTTTAAATTCTTCCTTAACGTTCCATTCCATTTGGTAAAGATCAAACTTTCTGCAAAAAGTAGAAAATTATTATGACTACAATATAACATAATCTGTAAAAAAGATTTCCTAGAAACTGTTACTAAGCCAATGAAGCCACATATTTATATTCCAAAAGGAAATAGTGCAGGATTTTTTTTACTAAAAAAACAAAACACAAAAACAATCAGCTTCATTCTACTTTAGTATGCAGGAAATCTGAAAGCCTTCTCATGTCTGTGTACAACACTTAGATAAGGACAGGAGGCCCTAGATTAACTCTTTACAGACAGAGAATACTTCACTTGATAATTCTGCTCTTTCAGGAGAGAAGACTTTCCACTGATTGTAACGTTTCATTCAGTGTTGCGAGTACCACAGCATGGAAAGTTGATTTATATACACTTCTAAATGCGGGAAGGATGGAGAAGAAAGGAAGCAACATATTTCTTTAAAAAAGTATATCACAAAGCTAAGTTTTATGCACTATTGGTATATACAATTTGACTTAAAAATGTAACCCCTTAAGGAGGCAGCCAGTTTATATCTTAAAGAACATAAAGACGTCACCGGCTCTCGGAGGCAGGGGGAGAAGGCCAACTAAAGAGGAGGTGTACATACGTATAACTCAGCGGACAGCCGAATGTAAGCTATGACGTGGAGGTAGCGCCTGAGCTTCATTTGAATATCAGCGGGAGTTAACTTTTTGACAAAAGCAACTGTTTTTGTGCCTAACCAGGATATGTTCTAGGATTGGCAGCACAGAGCCAACCAGTAAGTGCCATTAGATAGAAAACCTCATATACCGGTGGTAGATTTCTCTTAAGCAGCAAAACCGATTTAAGATTGGTCCCTGCTTCCTCTATGGATATATGTGTATTACCCCCTATAACAGTGATGGCGAACCTTTTAGAGCCGGAGTGCCCAAACTGCATTCATACACATGTTACTTGTGTGTTGATTTTTTATTGCTAGTGAAAAAGTAGGCAAATGTTTCACTGCTCCCTCCATATTTTGATCCAGATCAGAAGGAGTTCTCGTCGTCATTATACAAGATCTCGTACCCGTTCAAGGTCATCAAAGAAATCTAGAAGCCGTTCATATAGCAGAGATTAGTCGAAGACTCACAGCCATACCACTCTGGCCTATGTCAAATCGCAGACGCCATGTTGGCAATGAAGTAAGTTTTTTCCAATTCGGTTTAAAATTAGAACCCCACCACATAAGGATTGCTTAAGAATTGATGGCCTTTACCAAGGGATGGTTACACTTGGCTCCACATCCATCAATCAGCGTGATTGCAGCCGCTTTGCAAGGCTTGGTTAATTAGCCGTCATCTAATTGACGCTGGATGTGGTGTAAGGTTCACTAATGCTAAATTTAATTCCAAGGCTATCAGTCTGTTTAGTTAAAGTCACCCTTAAAATCTGTTTTGGAAATATTTATAACATTTTATGTTATCTTTACCTTCTAGGCAAACCCGGACCTAACGTGCTTGGTGTATTTGGTCTAAGTCTTTATACCCACAGAGCGTGACCTAAGAGAAGTGTTTTCAAATGATGGTCTCAATATCTGATTTTTCTATTGTGTATGATCAGCAATCAAACGATCCAGAGGATTCTCATTTGTATATTTTGAAATGTTTGAGGATCAAAGGAGGAGTATAATGTTGCAATTGTGAGTTTTAATGTATGCTCATGACCTTATTTTTTAGTATTTTATATTTGGTGGAAAAAAAGTTTCTAAGATCGCCTTTTTTTTTTTCCTGCAGGCAAAGAACTTGCCATGGAATGGAGCTCGGGGAGAAGATGATAAGGGTTGATTTCTCCATAACAAAGGCCTCATACACCTACGCCAGGGATTTATATGGGCAGACCAACCTAGTAAGTGTAAATCTAGTTAAACTGTCTGCTCTATTTGTGGATCAGAATCTGTTTAAGAATAATGGGTGACTAGTGCCAACCTATCAATTCTATCAACCTCAATCATGCCACACCTTAAACATTTAAAGATAAAGCAGAGACTATTGAGTCCTGGAACTGTTCTTCTACTACTACTGGTCAGCTAGGTAAAACATCAATTGCCTACTATGTCTTGTAATGAGCATATTAAGGGATGCATTTAACTGAAGTGTAGCTCACTGAGAGATTTTTGTATGCTTTTCTGCCTCTTAAGTGTATCTTTTAACTAGTTGCTGTATCTGGTTAAAGATTGTTGCATGCATTTGAGTTATGATCATTCATTTTTTTTTTTTTTTTCCCCCTCCCTCCTTTCCTACCTCCACCTGTAACCTCTAAAGTAGTGGAGTTCTCGCAGAAGAACTATTATATCGAGGGTATGAAAGAGGTGGATATGACGACCGTGATTACTATAGTCGTCTTCTTACAGGTAAAAAAAAACCAGTTTTGCGGATGCCTAGCTGTGTGGCTTTATTAACATAATGTGACATCTCTGATATTTGTATTAATCTACTGTTTTTATTTCAGGGGTGGTGGTGGCGGCGGTGGTGGTGGTGGCGGCGGTGGTGGAGGATGGCGTGGTGGTCAGACGGGATCAGTTTTCTAGGTAACTGAGTACAAACTAATGTCTGCTTTTGTTTGGTTTCTGAATTTTCATTTTGTAATTAATGGGGAAAAATGTAATAATTTAAATGCTAAAGCTTGTCCTCAAATTCCAGTTTGCCTGACCTTATAAACATTTTACTTCAAGAGACGTCGCCTTCGCCATACTATGCAGAGGAGGATACAGTCTCGCTCTGAGTCTCGTTCTTACTCTCCACGTAAGTTGACTTTTGTTTGTTTGTGTCCCCCATAGGCGGCAATGGGCGCACGGCGCTCAACGGGACGGTACGGTGCTGCACCCGTGCCATATGTTCCGTGGAGAGGGGCGGGGGTGAGCTGCGCTCACCACCTCCTCTCCCCGTGTGCTGCCGTTGCCACCCGTGCTAGGTACAGTGGGCCACTGCAGTGTGAATTAGCCTTATAGAGCCTAATTCACTGAATGGTGGGGACTTGGTGATGAGACCCCCACAATCACCAGAACAAGGGGTCCCAGTACCTCAGTCAGCCCAGGTAGTTATGGAGCAGGTGGCTGCCCAGGGCTGTTCGCTTCTCTTCATCTCCATGGAGCTGACGGAGATTGCCGCAGCTCGGCAATCTCGCAGCACCAGAGATATGAATGACAGAATGGTAATGCCGCTATATCTGCTCCACTCATTTCCGGGAGTGACAAGTGGTCAAACGGAGGTATCTAGGACCCTCATTCTCGGATCTCAGGGGTCTCTCTACTATTACACCCACCATCAGCAAGCTAGGCCTTATCCTGTGGATGGGGCTTAACTTGCTTGGTGGGCATACCCCTTTAAATATGCAGGGTGGAACTCAACCATCAAAGTAATCTAACTAACCCTATCTTTATTTTATTAATCCTTAACCTAATCTAACTTTGTAAAAGTAATAGCAAACTACTTGGAGAAGCTACAGGTCGGGGGGCACGTTGACGCCGAGGTCCTACTCATAACTCTACAGGGACAACCTCTGCTCCTCTTTCTGATGTGGTTAAAGAAACTGCATCTTGAACTAATTTCTCTGTAATTATACTGTATTGGTGTGTGTATATGGGGGCATAGAAGGGATTAAAGATGCTCTGCATGTCTTATCACTAACCGGAAAAGGTGTTGGAGCTACTGTATCTCCATAGAACCCAGCAACTTCTGAAAGAAGAGCAGCGCACCAGAAAGCGCAAGTGTGTGTTCATTGCCTTTCAGGGACTTGCATATTCCTTTCATAAGTGTATTCGGTTAAAATGAGTAAAAATAAAGATTAGTGCTGATGTAGTAGGAGGAATCTACCATCAGATCCCTTCTAATGGTTGATTTCTCATGTAGCTTTCCTTAAAAATTCCTGCACATTATGTGAGGTAATGTTTCAAGCAATTGGATTGTTTTTGCTAATATTTTATTTATTTTTTTATTCAGTTCGTTATTAACGTGGAGTTGCTTCAGTCAGTTGTAAATTAAACTAAATTTGTGAAGAACGCTGTAACACACTTTGGAGAATGTTTTGGCAATTTTGTAAAGATGACATTTCTTGTAGACATCATACCTACAGATGTGCACAAAACTTTTATTTTTTTTTTTTGGTTGGTGGGGTCGCAATGAGGCAAAGTTTTGCCATTTAAATTTCTGACCATTTATTACATAGGCATCATATTGTTGGTACCAACTTAATGTAAAGTTGCCTATAAAATGTTTTCCCATACCCAAATTTTTAGAGAATGGCAAAGTAAACTTAAATGGAGTTAATATTTTGTGACCTACAGTATCTATATTTAGGAAGTCAACCTGTCAATATTTAGAAGAGATATTGAGACCTTCACTGCATCTATACATTTGTCCATGTTTTCAGGTGTTGGGCATATGATAACCTTCCCACATAGAACTATTGTTGCTCTATAAAAACATTCCAGACCGCATTTTTGTCTACATTGCCCCCTCCCCCCCCCTCCCCACTTGACCCCATTGTGGACTAGATTTTTTGAATAAACCAAGTTTACTTTCCAGTGGCAATGACACATGCCAAGTTGTATGCTTTTTTTTCCCTCCGTAGTTATCTGCTTAACAATATGGTGCGTATATGTGGCGTATACTGACTCCGAAATTACTGCAAGCTTGTAAGACATCATGGTCATATGGGTGGTTTAAGTTCATTAATGTGTGCCCTCCAAATAAATGAAACAGTACACATGGTTGCTTTGTTTGTGTAATCTACTTTTAAATAAATGTGTTTTTTTGACAAAATTTGATTGAAATTCCACTTTTTTGGGGCAGTGTTAGCGAAAACCAGTCCAGCTGCTTTCTTGCACCAAACATTCTTCTGTGGAGGTGGGAGCATGCAAATTGTGCCATGTTTTGTCTAGAACTCTCTGCTGGAAGCTTACATTTTCTGATCTGAATTGCCGCATTATTAAGGAAATCTTACCATCCCAGGTAGATCTGTGGCAGGTTCCTATATTTAGTGGTAACCTGAGGTGTGTGTGTTTTTTTTGTTTTTTTTAAACTTGGTGCCCCAGATCTATATTAAAAGTTTATATGGCTTTCGTTACGGCACTGATGAGATGGCTTCGTAGTACACAGCTCCTGCCGGCTCCCACCAAAATCTGCTCCAGTACGTGCTAAAGAGCTCGCCTCGACAAACACTCCCCCCCTCCCTAATCTGGGTGTGGGGCAACAAACCAACCTGAAACATTTATGGAGAGGTATGTGCTCAGAAGTGAACAAAAGAGGTCCCTTATCGGCTCTTGCTGCAGCATGGCTTCCCCACTACCTAAGATGGCACCGCTCTTGCCAAGCTTTCTTCTTCTAGAAGGGGACAAGACAGGGAAGCCCAATCTCAGCCCTCCTTTTTACCCTGCCTCTAGAGCCACTACCAGTTATCGGCAACCTCACCAACCTTTGAAGGCATCTCAGTGGGGAGAAGTTGCTGAAGTGGTGCACTTTTCGCTGATAAAGTGTTTATGGGATCCCCAGGTGACGTACCAAAGTCTTTAATGACAATGGGATCTTCTCGGCTTTAAACTTTTCAAAGTGTGAGATCTTGCTTTTGGTCCATTCTGGTACCATTCTTTATTCATGAATGTGTTTTTAGGCAAGACTGTGAGAGAGCCGATCCCTTGGCTGAGAAGCAACCCCACACATGAATGGTTTCAGGATGCTTTACATTTTGGCATGAACAAGACTGGTGGTATCGCTCACCTTGTTCTTCTCCGACAGCTTTTTCCAGATGTTCCAAACAATCGGAAAGGGATTCACAGAGAAAATGACTTTACCCCAGTCCTCACAGTCCATTCCCTGTACCTTTTGCAGAATATCAGTCTGTCCCTCTGAGCTTTGTTTCTGGAGGAAGTGGCTTCTTTGCTGCCCTCTCCTTGACACCATGCCTTGCCCAAGAGCTCCGCCTCACAGTGCGTTCAGATGCACTCACACTGCCTGATGCCATTCCCGAACAAGCTCTGCACTGCTGGTAGCCCATCCCGAAGCTGAAACACTTTTAAGAGATGGTCCTGGCGCTTGCTATCCCTTCTTGGGCGCCCTGGAGCCTTTTTTGGCAACAATGGTTGTGTATGTGTTTTGTGTGTTATTTTTGGTTTTTGGGGTGGTTTCTGGGATATAACCACTCTCCTTGATCCTCGATGATGCGATAGATTGTTGACTGAGGTGCAATCTTTCTAGCTGCGAACTCTCCCTGTTAGGCCATTTTGTCAGTGCAATGATGACTGCTGGTTCTTAGAATACCATGGTTACAGAAGAGAAACAATGCCAAATACCAGCCTCCTTTTAAGTGTCCAGTGGTGTTATTCTTACTTAATCATGACAGATTGATCCAGCCCTGTCCTCATCAACACCCACACCTGTGTTACTGGACAATCACTGAACGATGTTAGCTGCTCCTTTTAAGGCAGGCCTGCAATGAATTGAAATGCGTTTGGGGGAAAAGTCTGGACCTGCCGGACATAGAGGATATAATCTAGCTTGCCTTTTTACACACATATCAGATTGGTTGAAAGGGACTATGATGAACTCTGATCTTAGACTGAGTCTGTACACTGTCAACCATGGACCTGCGCACCTTGCTTCATGTACCGATAGGCCGACTCCCGATTCAAATCCACACTTCCATTGTCATTAGAGACACCATAGCGGCCTGGAAACATCCCAAGATTTTGCCGGATGTCATGGCAGATATCAAAAAGTCTCCCACTTTAAATCTCCCTCTTCCTCCTTCTACAAATGATCTACTCTCCCTCCCCTGGTGAGAAAAGGGCATCCTGACAATACTGACCTGCTCCACCACCAGGAACTAGGTTGTTGACAAGGGAAGAATTGATCCTTAAGGGGTATTCGCATCTGCATATCACATTTATAAAATAATTTGCCATATGTAAACATTTCTTCAATGGGATGTTATAAAAAAAAAAAAAAAAAAAATGTTCCTCATAAATGTATGTTGTCCCTTAGAAACGAGAGAGCTTCCTCGGATACACCACCTCACATTTGGCAGCGTGCCAACATGTGCTATTGAGCCCTGCCTGACCACCTGTGCTAAGTAATCATTACCATAGGAGGCTGTGGGACATGTAGTAACTCCTGACACTTATACAACAAACTTATCCAGGGACAGTCTTGTTTCTAAGGGACATATGACTATTTTTAGGAGAAATATCTTAACAGAGGAACAATCTAATTGAAGAAATGTTTATATGTGGAATATTAATGAAACTGAATGTGAATGCCCAGATGAGATACCCCTTTAAGTATGGGTTAAGCGGCACTCCATTATTTCAGTTTTCCCAGCTCAAACATTCCTTATATACCTCGCGAAAATGTAACATTGGATATAGGACAAAACAAATTTGACGACTACTTAAGGAGGCTATACGATCCTCTACAGAACAATTAGGAACATATTGGCAGACAGGCTCTGTCCATCGGGCGGATGCTGACATAAGGAGGAAAATTTTGAAGGGGTGGCAATATGTAAGACAGCAATCATTAATGAGATGTGGGAGAAACACCCGTTCCAAATAATGCGCAGGGCATTTATTTTATTAAACTTACTGCCATCACTGGCTTACCCGGACAGCATCACGTCATGCCCCAAATGTAAGGGCCCTGGCAACTGATTTGTTGCATGGGCTATGGGCGTGTCCACAATCTCAGAGATATTGGGAGGAAAGAATATGGGGTAGAGAAGAGATCAGCATGTAAGACACGCATACAATTAATTACAATGGTGCCACCGGCAAAGACACACCCGTGCTCTCTTCATGGTTGTATGATGTCATCAGGATGCCCAATGGATTGTCCTCTACTGATGCACGTGAAGAAGAAAGAGTTGGTACTGAATTTTTAAGTTTATATTCTATTGAAGGGGCACATGTACATGACTTTTTCGGCTGCCACTTTTTCAAGTTTCCGAATTGGCCTACTTAGTCATTGCAATGTATCTTAATTTTTTCCCTTTGTGACATGTGATGCTTTGCCTGTTTTAGTCTCACTTTTTTTGCGACTTTCTGTGGTGTTCACTTTTTAGCCCAAATAGTAGCTCCCAAGTAAATCTGGGCCCAGCATGCTCGGTTTGGGACTATTAGGCCAAAGTTTCACAAGTTGAAACAAATATCTGGGCTACAAATATCAATATGGCACACTGCATTAATCCTTGAGGCGCTAACATTGGTACGCTGCTGTATTTCGAATCCCAAACAGCGAAAAATTGACAAAGCCACACAAAAAATAAAAAGAAAGTTATAGGAGTAATACATGTCCACCCAAAGAGTTACTAAAAACAGACTGGAATCAGGATAAAACCATGGAATGACCATAGCATGAAAAAATTACTGCGCCTTTTACGGCAAATACATCAAGTGCCAATAAAAAGTAAGACATGAAGAGAGTACAGAATAAGGTACATGACTGCAAACTCACATAAAGTTAGATGAGTGAAGGATGGGGGGGGGGGGAGACGCATTATTTTTTTTTATACATTTGACTTCTGCACTGTGAACAACTTTATTAGAGGGTTGCCTGATATTTCAATATATGTGAGGTGCTACTAGACATTTATTATTGAAAGGAACAGGAGCTGAGGGGACATGCAGGAGAAACGCTCCGAGTTGTCAATCTGCTCACACTCATCTGCGGTCCCTGAAGCTCATGCAGCCTCTGACATCACCTCAGGGATCTCCCTCTACTCCGTAGTAACTGTTCTGGCGTAATTCAGTTTTTTTGGGCCCAGAACAGCCATGGCCCACATAGGTGGGAAGCCGGGGCCTCGAGTTGCAAGCTCCAGCTAACTGAGAAGGACTTCTGGCCGGACTGCATCCATGTCTGCAGTTTCCGCCCGAATAGGCTCCATCACAACCACCTAATGTTTCCTCGGCACCTTCCTCCTCCTTGAGACCCAGATTGCCCTCTGCAGGCAAAGCTGACAGGCGCAAGGTCAGGAAACAAAGCAGAGATCACAATGGATAATCACAAAAGTCTCAATAACAATGCTTTCTCTAAGGAACTGGCCACAAGAATCTGACAGGACCATAGTTAAGAGACAGGTTGTATAATAGGGCCAGCCTGCCATTGTGCAAACAGCGGTTGCCGGACAACTGCGCCGGATCGTGGATGGGTGAGTGCATGCAGCGCCATGCGGAGTCACACGAAGTTACGTGGGTGTGCCCGTGAGCAGAGACATGGATCGCAGTGCCCCTGTGACAGGGCCCCTCTCCTCATCTTGGCATGAAGGACCTTTGAAGCACACTGTGGTCCAGAATGTTGTTTTTTAAGTTCCAAAGATCTCGACTCTAACCCTAACCCCTTCCAGTAGATAAGAAAGAAACTCTAGAAACTTTAGAAGAGAGATGTGAAAGGAGTTTGGGATGCGCATGGTGGGAGAAAGACGAAGCTTGTAAGCCACAGGGTTAGTGCATTTCGGCACCTCGAATGGGCCCAGGAAGCAAGGACGCAGTTTGGAGCTGGCAACCTTCATCCGGACATATCTGGAGGACAGGCACACTTTATCACCTGGAGAGAAAACTGGGGGAGACCTGCGTTTCTTGTCAGCCTGGGTTTTAATGCGGTTAGACGCCCGAGGTAGAGACTGACAAGTTTGCTCCCAGATGGACTTGAGGTCTTGTACCAAGTCTTCCACTGTGGGAATATCAGAAGGCACCTAGAGAGGAACAGGAGGACGTGGATTTTGTCCAAAAACAAGAAAGAAGGGAGCGGGACCGGTAGACTGAGTTCAGAGAGTTATAGGAGAATTATGCCCAAGGTAACAGTGTGAGCCAGTCGTCTTGTCGAGCCGAAACACAGTGCTGTAGGTAGCAGCCCAGAAGTCTGATTGACTCTCTCCACTTGCCCGGTAGAGGAGAAGTCTAGTTTTACTTGAAGTTGGTTGCACAAAGAATGCCAGAATCTTGAAACAAACTGGACCCCTCAGTCTGATACAATGTGCTGAGGAAGTCCATGAAGCCAGAAGATGTGGAGAAATAACAAGCTAGCAAGACTAGGAGTTGGCGACAAACCAGGCAGTGGACCGAAGTGGGACCTTTTGGAAAAGCGGTCTGTGACCACCCAGATGACGAAGACTTATTTTGGGCACATGAAGCACAGGAACTCACTAAGTCTCATACATCATTGACTAGACCTGACCACCAGTAGAAACAGGAGATGAGAGCGAGAAATCTCTGCACCCCAGGGTGCCCATCGACATGAGAGCAATGTCCCCAAAATAATATCTTGCCAGAAGGAATCTGCTGTAGATCCACAGGAGTGGCAACCACAAACCGTTCAGGAGGAACGATATGTTGAGGAACTGGATCGTCCTCAATTAAATCGTAGGCACCAGAGAGAGCATCGGCTTTGACATTCTTCTCTGATGGTCGGTAATGGATCAGGAAGTTGAAGCAAGAGAAGAAGAGGGACCAATGAGCCTGTCATGATGATGAACTCCTTCCAGAAGACACCTTCACTCTTCCAAAGCAAGCATAATGGCCAGAAGCTCCCGATCAACTATGGAGTAGTTCTTCTCTGCGGCTGAGTAGAAGCCATAAGTAAGAGTCCAGCGTTTGGGCCCTTTCTGGGTAAGAACGGTTCTAGCTCCTACTTAGGAGGCGTCAACCTCTAGCAGGAATGGTTTCTCCTTATTGGGCCGACTGAGTACAGGAGCAGAGGCAAAGGCAGACTTCAGCTTAGAGAAAGCTTCTTCAGCTGCCAGAGGCCAGAGCTTAGAATTGACGTTATTCTTGAATGGCGCCACAATGGGAGATGCGAGGGAGGAAAAATGCAGTATGAACTGCTGGTAGTAATTAGCAAAGCCCAGGAATTTCTGGATGGCACGAAGTCTCACTGGGCGAGGTCACTGAAGTACCGCAGACAATTTTGTGGGATCCATCTGTATTCTTTTGTCAGAGATGAAATACCCAAGGAAAGGAAGACTCTTTTGGTGAAACAGGCACTTCTCGAGCTTGGCATACAGATGGATGGCCCTTAGAAGTCTGAGGACTGATTGTACATAAACCTGATGGGACTCGAGGTCAGCAGAGAACACCAGGCTATCAGCCAGGTAGACCACAACACAGGTATATAGCAGATCTCGGAAAATGTTGTTAACAAACTCCTGGAATACGGCTGGTGCGTTCCAGAGTCCATATGGCATGACGAGATACTCAAAGTGTCCATCACGAGTATTGAAGGCAATCTTACATTCATCGCCTTTGCGGATGTGGATGAGATTATACACCCCACGTAGGTCTAATTTGGTGAAGACCTAGGCTCCACGTAGGAGGTCGAAGAGTTCCATGATAAGAGGCAGTAGGTAGCGATTCTTCACAGTGATTTTGTTAAGACTGCAATAATCTATGTATGGACGGAGTGAACCATCCATAACTGTTGCATGGCGGCAATAAGCTGGTTAACGTGCTGGGCCTGCATGAAGATCTGCTGGGACTGCTGAGCCACGATGGGGATGAGGTCAGTTACTTCAGGGAGAGGTACCTTGGCAGGATTCATGGCCGGTGGTGGTGGACCTACTGAACCCCCGCAAGTGATGAAGTGAGCTGACAAATGGGAGTGCAGTCTAAGTGACACCCGGTATTCACCAAAGCCTGCCACAAAGGAGGTTGGACTTGCTGTGGTGGGATATCATCAGGTCGCTCCGCAGAAGTGACTTGCTTGCGGTAGTGGCCAAGGCAAAGTACAGAGACTGCAGTCAGAGTTGAAGTCAGGCAGGAGGTCAGAACAGGCATCACAGGATCAGAGTCGGGAACGTATACTGCCCCTCTCCAGACAGCTTAAAAGGGTCTTAACACTCTGTTTTCTCCTCTAATGTTAGAGGAGTATCTATTTTTGTGCACAGGAGTGTGTCTTTTAGTCTGCTGGAAGTATCCATTAATCGTCAATAATACATCAATATCCATGCTCTTTTTTAGCCCGCCTGATAATGGCCAATATCTATATCCCTCCGTTCTTCAGGTGTGATCTCCTCCGCCTTATCCATGACTTTATACTACTACACAGAGGGGTCCCTTTAATGTCGGTGGGAGACTTCAATACTGTTTGGAACAGCTCATTAGTTAGTAACTTGGCGGGTCCCATCCTCCCCTACTGCGTTCAGTGCCCTTGCAGAGAGCCTCTCCTCCTGCTTCTCATAAATCTATGTCCCGCATAGATATGTGCGTTGCTGATTATCTGACTCTTCACTTGATTAGTGAGGCCTCTTATCTTTCCCATTCAATATTAGACCATGCTCTGGTGTGTGTAACACTGCGCTGGGGGATGCATTCTCCCCGCCCTCCATGGAGACTCAACCCATTTTGGCTTACTATCCTGCTCCCTCCTGCATAATTCTCTGAGCAGTGGTCTTAATTTTTCAACTCGCACTGCCGAGAAGATTGTGCCCTGGACTACTGGAATGCCTTTAAGACTTTTGTTCTTTCTAAACTTTTATGTTTAAAGCATGGCGGAGTTGAAGATACAGCAGGTGGAAGAAATTTGGCAAGTCATAGGAATGCTTTAATTGCTGAAATGAGCTGGGGGCTCCATCAGTGGTGTAACAATAGCCGTAGCGGTTGCTACGGGGCACGGGCGGCACAGGGGCCTGGGTTGAAAAGCCAAGATGGGACCGCCCTTGTAGAGTAATACGGACCCATGTGCCGTCCCTCTGTCCCTGTCCGCCCACCTCATCTGTAGGCTACCGGACTTGGCCTCTTCATTTGTTGGCGCTCAGCCCGCCCACTTCTTTTGGTGCGACTGCCCCGACGGCTCCAGCAGCCAGCCAGCCTAGTCCCCCCGCGGTAGCCTGTCCCAGTCTGTTTGCGGGCGCTTGGCCTACTTCTTCTGCGGCTGCTGGCCTTGTCCATTGGCAACTGCCTGGCCAGCCCAGTGCTTCCACGGCCAAGAGGCCGGCCTAGTCCATTCGCAGCACTGTCTCTACACGGCCGCCTGGCCAGTCCACTTCTTCTGCGGCTCCCCGTCCGGCCCACTCCATCCGCGGCTCCCTGTCTGGTACACTTCTTCCGCAACTCCCCATCCGGCCCACTCCATCCGCGGCTCCTCGTCCGGCCCACTCCTTCCGCGCCCGGTCTTACCGCAATCGCGCGGTCGGCCTGTATGTATATTTCTGCGGCTTCCCGAAGAACCAGCCTCCCACTGCACAGCAGCCAGTCTAAAAGAAATGTAAGTAAGTCCCTATATATGTAAGATTTATGTATGTATGCTGTATGTATGTATGTGCTGTATGTATTTATGTGCTGTATGTATGTTTATGCTGTATGTATGTGCTGTATGTATGTATGTGCTGTACAGTATATACTGTATGTGTGTGTATTTTCTGTATGTATGTTTGTGTATATGCTGTATATACCTTATGTATTTGTGTATGTATATGCAGTATGTGTGTATGTGTATACTGTGCGTATATGTATATGCTGTATATACTGTATGTAGTTATATGCTGTATGTAGACACATGCATATAAATATTTAAATGTATATGGTGTATGTGTGTATCTGCTGTATATACTGTATATACGTGTGTATCTGCTGTATATACAGTATATGTGTGTATCTGCTGTATGTATATGCATTATGTATGTATACACTCTATATACTGTATGTATGTGTGTATATGCTGTATATAGATTTAGTATGTGTATATGGTGTTTTTATACTGCATGTATACACATTGGGTGTATACCGTATGTAAAAGAATGTGATGTATGTATGCTATATGTATGTATATAAATAGTATGTATGAAACTTTGATGCATATAAACTGTATGTATTAGTGTATAAATGTATAAATGAGAACATAAATGTGTGCCTATCAGTGTATACAAATGTATGTGTGTACGAGTATATAAAAGTGAGTGTAGAATGTTATGTGTGTGTATTTAAGTCTATAAATGTGTGTGATTGTATAAACGTGTATGTATGCATGAATATTTTTAAGAAGGAGGGGGGCCTCATGCAGAAATCTGACTCTCCTAGTTACGCCACTGGGCTCCATCTATACAGACATCCCCCATATAGAACACCCCCTGGCCCTCCATCTAGCCCCATAAGGCAGTAGGCAGTAGTTCAGAAAGAGCTGGGTTATTCCACAGGGGAGTATACTTGACAAACCCAGTAGCATAGTAGTGGGAGCGAGCTCTCGCCCACAACAAAAGTTGGCGCAGCAAGGAGGATTCCCCTCTGGTCCATCTGTCTCCCCCAAATAGGAGATGTTCAGGTAAGGTATGTAGACTAGATCCCCAGTCTGCATTTTAACCCAATGAATTGAGTCAGCCTGGGTGTTCCTGAGTTGACCTGAGTCAGACTGCAACACTCCTCTACTTCTGTGCCATGCCTCCTGCACATGTCATTCGTATCTCTTTCTGAGCAGCAGCTTAGCAGAAGGTGTGCATGTATAAGAGAAAAGAGGAGGAAGGGAGTCTTGCAGCTTGATTCGGTACAGCTCAGGAACACCCGACTGACTCAATTTGGTGCACGTTTTTTTTTTACATTTTTCCACATTTGGAATTTTTTTTCAGCTTCGCAGTACACGGCAGTACAATAACATTACGGGAAAGTAAAATTTGTTACGCGCAAAATAAGCCCTGTAGTGTGTGGAGGAGGTGCTGGGCTCGGTGTCTCTGCTGTGTGTGGCGGGATTATCACAGTGATTTTATCTGCTCCGGTGTCTGTAGGGTCCAGGAGCTGTGTCTGATATATGGGCTCGGTAGATTTCCAAGTGGTCTAAAGGACCTCCGATGACGTCATGATCATGTGACCAGGCTCTTGTATGGGAGGAGCAACGCTAGAGTTTACACAGGAAGCCTGGAGATCCCGGGAGAGGCGGCTGCCATGTGCTGCTGAGGGGGAAAGGTAAAGAAGAGGCAGCTGTGTGATATTGAGGGGATGTGGGAGTGCAGGTGCTGTGTGACATGGGGGGGATGTGGGAGTGCAGGTGCTGTGTGACATGGGGGAGGAGGAGGTGTACATACGTATAACTCAGCGGACAGCCGAATGTAAGGTATGACGTGGAAGTAGCGCCTGAGCTTCATTTGAATATCAGCGGGAGTTGACTTTTTGACAAAAGCAACAGTTTTTGTGCCTAACCAGGATATGTTCCAGGATTGGCAGCACAGAGCCAACCAGTAAGTGCCATTAGATAGAAAACCTCATATACCGGTGGTAGATTTCCCTTAAGCAGCAAAACCGATTTAAGAGTGGTCACTGCTTCCTCTATGGATATATGTGTATTACCCCCTATAACAATGGGCTGTTTTGGGCGACATGAGGAAATGGGAGAGCAATAGGTGTCAGATGCTGTTACTCTATTCTATGAAAAAAAGCGTAATTTCCATATAAGATGATGTTGGTAAATAGCAGAATGGCGCTCATGGATTTGAATGATTGTGACACCATTTACATTTCTGCTGATGTAAAAGCCAAGAATGTTCTGGTGGGATAACAAAGGACATAACTAGAACGAGTGCCCAGGCTGCATACAGTGTATGGGGAGCGGTTACTGTCCTTTATGGACTGCGCATCAGAAATGGAATCAATCTATTGATCCTACAAGGAGCACTATCCCCGTCCCGTGCCCTGAACATGAGACTTTCCACATACAGCCCTCACACTCACCGATAGTAAGCGTCGCCCATAGGATTCCAACTAGCAGTGCAGAAATCCATGCTCAACGAGTGTTTTCAGCCAAATAGTATCCTACCATAGACGGAAGGTAGCTGCTAGCATGTAATTGACAGGATGAGGTATGACGTCACTCGTCACATGTCATTCCAGGTCATGTGACAGAAGTTATACAGGCGGGGCTCCCTGGTTGTCGCCTGACTGTAGTGTGTGGAGGAGGTGCTGGGCTCGGTGTCTCTGCTGTGTGTGGAGGGATTATCACAGTGATTTTTTTCTGCTCCGGTGTCTGTAGGGTCCAGGAGCTGTGTCTGATATATGGGCTCGGTAGATGCTATTTCCAAGTGGTCTAAAGGACCTCCGATGACGTAATGATCATGTGACCAGGCTCTTGTATGGGAGGAGCAACGCTAGAGTTTACACAGGAAGCCTGGAGATCCCGGGAGAGGCGGCTGCCATGTGCTGCTGAGGGGGAAAGGTAAAGAAAAGGCAGCTGTGTGATATGGAGGGGGATGTGGGAGTGCAGGTGCTGTGTGATATGGAGGGGATGTGGGGGTGCGGAGCGATATGGTGCCGCACTGTACCACTCCCGTAGGGCGCCAATTGCCGTCTATGGGGGACGTATATCGGCCTTATATACGTCTGCTGTGTATACGTCCCCCCTTGCGGCAGTGTGAACGTAGCTTAAGGGTATGTTCTATGGTTCAGCCCCTTCCCTAGGAAAGTATACATTCGTCCATTCTGCCTGTTACGTAACTGGAAGGAAAACCACTACAGTGTGGCTACTTTCAGTCTATTGGTGGCTAGAATAAGACTGCTTTATATTAAAAATAATAATAATGGGGGGGGGGGGGGGGGGTATGACCTACAAGAAGTCTAAAAAGTGACAAGCCAAACCAGTTCATCCGTTCCAGAAGGAATAGACTCCCAAAAGTAGACAGCACTGTTTGGACCTGGTTGGGTCTCCTCAGTACAGCGTAGGGAACTGGTTTGGCTGTGTGAGAGGCTATTGACTAGCGTCAGTAGGTAAGAGCTGTTATGGAGAGTTTGCCAATTTAGGTGGCCTTAGTTGTGTGAAAGCCATAGATGCATAGGGAATTTTGGGTAGTAAGCAAATACGTTTTAGGTGTTAAATGGTAAACAATGCCTACTTTTGCTACCTTGAAAGTAAGTTTCTGCACATTTGCTGCTTGTCGGAAGAATGTGTCTGAGCTTGTCTTGTAAGGAAGGTAGGATGGGACTGCATTGTGCAGATAAGAGAAGCTATTCCTGAGAAGAATCCAACCATGGTCAGAATATTTACAGTCTGATCCCGGCCAACCAAACTTAACACCTTGGCTGATAGACATGTTGGAATTATATATGTGATATACCCTTTAAGGGTTTCTGCCTGCTTCCTCCTCTCCCACAAGTAAATATAGAGACTTTCAGATATCAATGTTCTTGCCCATTAGGATCCACACCTGCTTTTACTGAACAATTGAAAGGAATCTACCAGCAAAAACATGAAAAACCATGGACACTTTGACCTTTTTTATTTTAATAGTGACAGAGGGGCCAGCTAAAGGTCAATTTGGAACACTAAACCAGCAGTCCCTAAGGAACTGGGTGGTTTAGTGTCCCAAATCGCCCTTACTGGTCCTCTTTAATGCTGATTTTAGAAAGCAAACTTTGAGTTCTGTATGAAATGTTGTTTTTCAAATAAAAAAAAATAAATGTACATAAATTAGGCAAATATACGTTGGGACACCAAATAATGGCTCATGGTCAGGAACATGTGTTTTTCAGGTGGGAGAAGGGGGTTTAACATTTTTTGGCAAAATATAGGTCTTTCATTGGCTTTCCTGTTAGGAGCAGTAATATGGCAGCTACTACTACTCTTCACACAGAAGCTTCTAAATTGTCTTCCGCATGTCCATTATTTAAGAAGGCAAATGGTGACCCAAAATGTTACAAGGACATGTCCTATATTTTGCCCAATCACAGAGGTGGCTGCTCTGCTTTACATGGGAAGGGGTGGGAAGCACTTACTCTTTCTTGGCCCATGCGTGTTCATGATCCCTTGGGTAACTGATCTTGCTGGCACAGAAGACATATACCAGAGTTGAATTGGAAAGCCTGGACTTGGCCCCCATCATGGCTGCTCTTGACATGTTTGCAGCTGCAAGAGGGAATAATAACCTATTGAGCACTCAGAAGAATAGAACAGCTGCTCGGCTAGATTCTGACTGATCTCTCTAGAAAGGAGCCTTGAGCAGTGGGTATTGCATGTTGTAGAAAATTACAAATAAAAACCTATCGGAGGAAAACGTTTTTGGTCCATAATGGATGCATTGCAAGTCTAAGAAAAAAGATGCTTTTAGAGGGACCATGTCTACCCACTAGCCTGCATGGCTCTGGCTCTTAATTGCCAGCACTCATTCAGATCTGCAATAAAGCCAAGGTGTTCTTCCTTGGCTTAAATTAACCTCTTGTACAGGTGGCAGAAACGGCATGGATATGTTTGAGATTAATTCTCTGGGTAAGAATGTGTGCTTTTATTTATTTTTGTTTTAATTTTTTTTGTTCCTATGGATAGTTATATTTTGGACACTAAGCCACTGGTCACCTGAAGGACCTTTAGGTGAATTCATTTCTCAGAGGAGCTGCCAGGTCCTGTTTGAAGGCATGCATATATAACTTAAAGTTGTTCTTCTCATTAATTGTTAAAAATCAGTCCAGGGTTCTCCCATTTTTAATTTACTACAAAGAGTACAATAAGTGCTGCATATTTAATGCATATGTAGATTAGCAGCCACTACATCACATTTGAGGACAAACAATTAGGGAATGCAGTTCAGATCTCTCTATTGGCTTTTACAGAGTTTTGATCCTAAAGATTTTAAACTCCATCCTGTTCTTTTTCTGTTAAGGTTAATATTGAAGAAGGAAAATACAGAAGTCGTCATTTGACACGTTTATTATTTGAGAATTATTTGAAGCTCAGAAATAAGTGAAGCTGAAATATGAAAAAAAAAATTAAAGTATGCATGCTAATTGTCAGAACTGAAGCCCTACTTATAGAATTTTGAGAAATGTGTATGAAGTGGGGAAGATGAAAAGAAGTCAGAATTTGAAAATGAAGAATGAAGAAGGAAAGAGAAATAAAAATGAAGTTAAGATAAGAAGTAATCTGGGATCATAAAGCTCTACGCTAAGTAATTACTAGTCTGTTTCTGTGTCCCTGTACATATATCAAATTATATGCATGCGTTATCTGTTAAAGAGAGCATACAGGGTAAAGCACGTAGGTAACAAAACGGGGCTGTAATTAAAATTCACTCAGAGTCATAGTAAAGACAACTTCAAAGGAGGTTTTTTTTCTTTTAAATGCCTTGTCAATTTTGGTGAATTTATTGTTTTGTGTTCAGGAATCCCGATCTGCTTCAAGAAGTGGAAGTGCCCGACGTTCAGGCAAGTCTGCAAGCCACTCTCCTAATCGTTCCCCTGCACGCTCACGCTCTAAGGAGGGATCAAGACGTTCAAGATCCAAATCTAGGTCAAGATCTGAATCAAGGTTTGTTGTGCACAGTCAATGCATTCATACACATGTTACTTGTGTGTTGAGTTTTTATTGCTAGTGAAAAATGTAGCAAATGTATTCACTGTCTCCCTCCATATTTTAGATCCAGATCAAGAAGGAGTTCTCGTCGTCATTATACAAGATCTCGTACCCGTTCAAGGTCTCATAGAAGATCTAGAAGCCGTTCATATAGCAGAGATTATCGACGACGTCACAGCCATAGCCACTCTCCTATGTCAAATCGCAGACGCCATGTTGGCAATAGAGTAAGTTTTTTCCAAGGTTCGGTTTAAGAAATTAGAACCCCACCACATTAAGGATTTGCTTAAGAATTGATGGCCTTTACCAAGGGGATGGTTACACTTGGCTCCACATCCAATCAGCTGATTGCAGCCGCTTTGCAAGGCTTGGTTAATTTAGCAGTCATCTAAATTGACGCTGGATGTGGTGTAAGGTTCACATAATGCTAAAATTCCAAGGCTATCTAGTCTGTTTATTAAAGTACACCCTTAAAATCTGTTTTGGAAAATATTTTATAACATTTGTGTTATCTTTACCTTCTAGGCAAACCCTGATCCTAACTGTTGCTTGGGTGTATTTGGTCTAAGTCTTTATACCACAGAGCGTGACCTAAGAGAAGTGTTTTCAAAGTATGGTCCAATATCTGATGTTTCTATTGTGTATGATCAGCAATCAAGACGATCCAGAGGATTCTCATTTGTATATTTTGAAAATGTTGATGATGCAAAGGAGGTGAGTATAATGTTGCAATTGTGAGTTTTATAATGTATGCTCATGAAACTTTATTTTTAGTATTTTTATATTTGGTGGAAAAAAAAGTGTTCTAAAGATCGCCTTTTTTTTTTTCTGCAGGCAAAAGAACGTGCCAATGGAATGGAGCTCGATGGAAGAAGGATAAGGGTTGATTTCTCCATAACTAAAAGGCCTCATACACCTACGCCAGGGATTTATATGGGCAGACCAACCTAGTAAGTGTAAATACTAGTTAAAGCTTGTCTGCTCTAACTTGTGGATCAGAACATCTGTTTAAGAATAATGGGTGAGCTAGTAATAGATTTTATCATGCCAACCTATCAATTCTATCTACCTCAATCATGCCAACCCTTAAACATTTTAAAGAATAAAGCAGATGACTAATATTGAGTCCTTGAACAGTGTTCTTCTACTACTACTTGTCAGCTAGGTAAAACATCTAATTGCCTACTATGTCTTGTTAATATGCATATTAAAAGGGATGCATTTAACTGAAGTGTAGCTCACTGAGAGATTTTTGTATGCTTTTCTGCCTCTTAAGTGTATCTTTTAACTAGTTGCTGTATCTGGTTTAAGATTGTTGCATGCAGTTGAGTTATGATCATTCATTTTTTTTTTTTTTCCCCTCTCCTCCTTTCCTACCATCCACCTGTAACCTCTAAAGTAGTGGGAGTTCTCGCAGAAGAGACTATTATGATCGAGGGTATGAAAGAGGTGGATATGACGACCGTGATTACTATAGTCGTTCTTCTTACAGGTAAAAAACAAAAACCAGTTTTGCGGATGCCTAGCTGTGTGGCTTTATTAAACGATAATGTGACATCTGCTGATATTTGTATTAATCTACTGTCTTTTATTTCAGGGGTGGTGGCGGCGGCGGCGGTGGTGGTGGTGGTGGAGGATGGCGTGGTGGTCAGGACCGGGATCAGTTTTCTAGGTAACTGAGTACAAGACTAATGTCTGCTTTTGTTTGGTTTCTGAATTTACATTTTGTAAATTAATGGGGAAAAAATTTAATTAAATTAAATGCTAAAGCTTGTCCTCAAATCCAAGTCCGCCTGACCTTATAACATTTTACTTCAACAGGAGACGGTCGCCTTCGCCATACTATAGCAGAGGAGGATACAGGTCTCGCTCTAGGTCTCGTTCTTACTCTCCACGTAAGTTGACTTTTGTTGTTGTTGTGTCCCCCATAGGCGGCAATGGGCGCACAGCGCTCAACGGGAGCGGTACGGTGCTGCACCCGTGCGCCATATGTTCCTGTGGAGAGGGGCGGGGGTGAGCTGCGCTCACCTCCTCCTCTCCCCGTGTGCTGCCGTTGCCCGCCGTGCTATGGTACAGTGGGCCACTGCAGTGTGAATGTAGCCTTATAGAGCCTAATTCACTGAATGGTGGGGGACTTGGTGATGAGACCCCCACAGATCACCAGAACAAGGGGTCCCAGGTACCTCAGTCAGTCCCAGGTAGTTATGGAGCAGGTGGCTGCGCAGGGCTGTTCTGCTTCCTTCATCTCCATGGAGCTGACGGAGATTTCCGAGCTCGGCAATCTCGTCAGCACCAGAGAGATGAATGAAGCAGAATGGTAATGCACGGCTATCTGCTCCACTCATTTCCGGGAGTGACAAGTGGTCAAACGGAGGTATCTAGGACCCCTCATTCTCGTGATCTGCAGGGGTCTCTCTACTATTACACCCACCAATCAGCAAGCTAGGCCTTATCCTGTGGATGGGGCTTAACTTGCTTGGTGGGAATACCCCTTTAAATAATGCATGGTGGAACTCTACCATCAAAAGTAGATCTAACCCTAATCTTTATTTTATTAATCCTTAAACCTAATCTAACTTTGTAAAAGTAATATGCAAACTACTTGGAGAAGCTACTAGGTCGTGGGGCAGCTTGACGCCGAGGCTACTCATAACTCTACAGGGACAACCTCTGCTCCTCTTTCTGATGTGGGTTAAAAGACACTGCATCTTGGAACTAATTTCTATGTAATTATACTGTATTGTGTGCGTGTATATTGGGCATAGAAGGGATTAAAAGATGCTCTGCATGTCTTATCACTAACCGGAAAAGGTGTTGGAGCTACTGTAGCTCCATAGAACCCAGCAACTTCTGAAAGAAGAGCAGCGCACCAGAAAGCGCAAGTGGGTGTTCATTGCCTTTTCAGGGAACTTGCATATTACTTTCATAAGTGTTATTCGGTTTAAAAATGAGTAAAAATAAAGATTAGTGCTGATATAGGTAGGAGGAATCTACCATCAGATCCACTTCTAATGGTTGATTTCTCATGGTAGCTTTCCTTTAAAAATTCCTGCACATTATGTGAGGTAATGTTTCAAGCACTTGGATTGTTTTTGCTAATATTTTATTTATTTTATTTTCAGGTCGTTATTAACGTGGAGTTGCTTCAGTCAGTTTAAATTAAACAGTAAATTTTTGAAGAATACGCTGTACAAACACTTTGGAGAATGTTTTGGCAATTTTGTAAAGATGGACATTTCTTGTAGACATCATGACCTACAGATGTGCACAAAACTTTTATTTTTTTTTTGTTGGTGGGGTCGCAATGAGGCAAAGTTTTGCCATTTAAATTTCTGACCATTATTTACATAGGCATCATATTGTTGGTACCAACTTAAATGTAAAAAGTTGCCTATAAAATGTTATTTCCCATAACCCAAAATTTTTAGAGAATGGCAAAGTAAACATTAAATGGAGTTAATATTTTGTGACCTACAGTATCTATATTTAGGAAGTCAACCTGTCAATATTTAGAAGAGAATATTGAGACCTTCGCACTGCATCTATAATAACTTGTCCATGTTTTCAGGTGTTGGGCGATATGATAAACCTTTCCCACATAGAACTATTGTTGCTCTATAAAACATTCCAGAGCTGCATTTTTGTCTACATTGCCCCCTCCCCCCCCCTCCCCAACTGTGACCCCATTGTGGACTAGATTTTTGAATAAACCTAAGTTTACTTTCCAGTGGCAATGACACATGCCAAGTTGTAGCTTTTTTTTTCCCTCCGTAGTTATCTGCTTAACAATATGGTGCGTATATGTGGCGTATACTGATCCAGAAAATTACTGCAAGCTTGTAGAGACATCATTGGTCATATGGATGGTTTAAGTTCATGTAATAGTGTGCCCTCCAAATAAATGAACAGTACACATGTTGCTTTTGTTTGTGTAATGCTATTTTTAAATAAATGTGTTTTTTGAACAAAATTTTGATTGAAATTCCACTTTTTTGGGGCAGTGTGTAGCGAAAACCAGTCCAGCTGCTTTCTTGCACCAAACATTCTACTGTGGAGGGGTGGGAGCATGCAAATTGTGCCATGTTATGTCTAGAAACTTCTCTGCTGGAAGCTTACATTTTTCTGAGCTGAATTGCCGCATTATTAAGGAAATCTACCATCCCAGGTAGATCTGGTGGCAGGTTCCTATATTTAGTGGTAACCTGATGGTGTGTGTGTTTTTTTGTTTTTTTTAAACTTGGTGCCCCAGATCTATATTAAAAGTTTATATGGGGCTTTCGGTTACGGCACTGATGGAGATGGCTTCGTAGTACACAGCTCCTGCCGGCTCCCACCAAAATCTGCTCCAGTACGTGCTAAAGAGCTCGCCTCGACAAACACTCCCCCCTCCCTCATCTGGGGGTGGGGCAACAAACCAACCTGAAACATTTATGGAGAGGTATGTGCTCAGAAGTGAACAAAAGAGGGTCCCTTGAGTCGGCTCTTGCTGCAGCATGGCTTCCCCACTACCTAAGATGGCACCGCTCTTGCCAAGAGCTTTTCTTCTTCAGAATGGGACAAGACAGGGAAGCCCAATCTCAGCCCTCCTTTTTAACCTGCCTCTAGAGCCACTAGCCAGTTATCTGGCAACCTCACCAACCTTTGAAGGCATCTCAGTGGGGGAGAAGTTGCTGAAGTGGGCACTTTTCGCTGATAAAGTGTTTATGGCGGATCCCCAGGTGACGTACCGAAAGTCTTTAATGACTATGGGATCTTCTCGGGCTTTAAACTTTTCAAAGTGTGAGATCTTGCTTTTGGGTCCTTTCTGGTACCATTCTTTATTCATGAATGTGTTTTTAGGCAAGACTGTGAGAGAGCCGATTCCCTTGGCTGAGAAGCAACCCCACACATGAATGGTTTCAGGATGCTTTACAGTTGGCATGAGACAAGACTGGTGGTATCGCTCACCTTGTCTTCTCCGACAGCTGTTTTCCAGATGTTCCAAACAATCGGAAAGGGGATTCATCAGAGAAAATGACTTTACCCCAGTCCTCAGCAGTCCATTCCCTGTACCTTTTGCAGAATATCAGTCTGTCCCTGATGCTTTTTTCTGGAGAGAAGTGGCTTCTTTGCTGCCCTCCTTGACACCAGGCCTTGCTCCAAGAGTCTCCGCCTCACAGTGCGTTCAGATGCACTCACACCTGCCTGATGCCATTCCCGAACAAGCTCTGCACTGCTGGTAGCCCGATCCCGAAGCTGAAACACTTTTAAGAGATGGTCCTGGCGCTTGCTAGTCCTTCTTGGGCGCCCTGGAGCCTTTTTGGCAACAATGGAACCACTCTCCTTGAATTCCTCGATGATGCGATAGATTGTTGACTGAGGTGCAATCTTTCTAGCTGCGATACTCTTCCCTGTTAGGCCAGTTTTGTGCAGTGCAATGACTGCTTGTGTTTCTTTAGAGATAACCATGGTTAACAGAAGAGAAACAATGATGCCAAGCACCAGCCTACTTTTAAAGTGTCCAGTGGTGTTATTCTTACTTAATCATGACAGATTGATCTCCAGCCCTGTCCTCATCAACACCCACACCTGTGTTACTGGAGCAATCACTGAAACGATGTTAGCTGCTCCTTTTAAGGCAGGCCTGCAATGAAGTTGAAATGCGTTTTGGGGGAAAAGTCTGGACCTGCCGGACATTAGAGGATATAATCTAGCTTGCCTTTTTACACACACATCAGATTGGTTGAAAGGGACTAATGAGAACTCTGATCTTAGACTGAGTCTGTACACTGTCAACCATGGGACCTGCGCACCTTGCTTCATGTACCGATAGGCCGACTCCCGATTCAAATCCACACTTCCATTGTCATTAGAGACACCATAGCGGCCTGGAAGACAATCCGCAAGAGTTGCCGGATGTCATGGCAGATATCAAAAAGTCTCCCACTTTAAAATCATCCACTCTTCCCTCCATTCTACAAATGATCTACTCTCCCTCCCTGGTGAGAAAAGGGCATCCTGACAATACATGACCTGCTCCACCACCAGGAACATAGGTTGTTGACAAGGGAAGAATTGATCCTTGAAGGGGTATTCCCATCTGCATAATCACATTTATATAAATGAATTTGCCATATGTAAACATTTCTTCAATTGGATGTTATAAAAATAAAATGTTCCTCATAAATGTAGTAATGTTGTCCCTTAGAAACGAGATAGCTTCCTCGGATACGACCACCTCACATTTTGGCAGCACTGGCCAGACATGTACTATTGAGTCCTGCCTGACCACCTGGCTTCAGTAATCATTACCATAGGATGGCTGTGGGACATGTAGTAACTCCTGGACACTTATACAAACAAACTTATCCAGGGACACAGTCTTGTTTCTAAGGGACCATATGACTATATTTATGAGAAATTATCTTAACAGAGGAACATCTAATTGAAGAAATGTATATATGTGCAATATTAATGAAACTGAATGTGAATGCCCAGATGAGAATACCCCTTTAAGTATGGGTTAAGCGCCACTCCATTATTTCAGTTTTCCCAGCTCAAACATTCCTTATATACCTTGCGAAAATGTAACATTGGATATAGGACAAAACAAATTTGACGACTACTTGAGGCTATATCGATCCTCTACAGACAAATTAGGAACATATTTGGCAGACAGGCTCTGGCCATCTGGTGGATGCTGACATAGGGAGGAAAATTTTGAAGGAGTGGCAATATGTAAGACGAGCAATCATTAATGAGATGTGGAGAGACACCCAGTTCCAAATAATGCGCAGGGCAATTTATGGTTTAAACTTGCTGCCATCACTGGCTTACCCGGACAGCATCACGTCATGCCCCAAATGTAAGGGCCCCGGCAACTGATTTGTTGCATGGGCTATGGGCATGTCCACAATCTCAGATATTGGGAGGAAAGAATGTGGGGTAGAGAAGAGGTCAGCATGTAAGACACGCATACAATTAATTACAATAGTGCCACCGGTAAAGACTCACCCGTGCTCTCTTCATGGCTGTATGATGTGATGTCATCAGGATGCACCAATGGATGTGCCTCTACCTGATGCACGTGAAGAAGAGAGGTTGGTACTGAATTTTTAAGTTTATATTCTATTGAAAGGGGCACATGTATCATACTTTTCCGGCTGCCACTTTTTCAAGTTTCCGGAAGTTGGCCTACTTAGTCATTGCAATGTATCTTAAATTTTTTCCCTTTGTGATACATGTGATGCTTTGCCTGTTTAGTCTCACTTTTTTTGCGACTTTCTGTGGTGTGCGACTTTTTAGTCCCAAATAGTAGCTCCCAAAAGTAAATCTGGGCCCAGCATGCTCGGTTTTGGGACTTATTAGGCCAAAAGTTTCACAAGTTGAACAAATATCTGGGCTACAAATATCAATATGGCACACTGCATTAAATCCTTGAGGCGGCTAACATTGGTACGCTGCTGTATTTCGAAGTCCCAAACAGCGAAAAATTGACAAAGACGCACAAAAAAATAAAAAGAAAGTTATAGGAGTAATACATGTCCACCCAAAGAGTTACTAAAAACAGACTGGAATCAGGATAAAACCATGGAATGACCATAGCATGAAAAAATTACTGCGCCTTTTACGGCAAATACAATCAAGTGCCATAAAAAGTAAGACAATGAAGAGAGAACAGAATAAGGTACATGACTGCAAACTCACATAAAGTTAGATGAGTGAAGGATTGGGGGGGGGGGAGGAAGCATTATTTATTTTTTTTATACATTTGACTTCTGCTACTGTGAACAACTTTATTAAGAGGGTTGCCTGATATTTCAATATTATGTGAGGTGCTACTAGACATTTATTATTGAAAGGAACAGGGAGCTGAGGGGACATGCAGGAGAAACGCTCCCGAGTTGTTCAATCTGCTCACACTCATTGCGGGTCCCGGGAGCTCATGCAGCCTGACAACACCTAGGGGTCTCCCTCACTCCGTAGTAACCCTTCTGGCGTAATTCAGTTTTTTTTGGGCCCGAACAGCCATGGCCCACATAGGTGGGAAGCCGGGGCCTCGAGTTGCAAGCTCCAGCCAACTGAGAAGGACTTCTGGCCGGACTGCATCCATGTCTGCAGTTTCCGGACCCCGAATAGGCTCCATCACACCACCTAGATGTTTCCTCGGGCACCTTCCTGCCTCCTTGAGACCCAGATTGCCCTCTGCAGGCAAAGCTGACAGGCGCAAGGTCAGGAAACAAAGCAGAGATCACAATGGATAAATCACAAAAGTCTCAATAACAATGCTTTCTCTAAGGAAACTGGGCACAAAGATCTGACAGGAGCCATAGTAAGAGACAGGTTGTATAACAGGGCAGCAGCCGGCCAGTTGCAAACAGCGGTGTGCCGGACAACATGCGCCGGATCGTGGATGGGTGAGTAAGCATGCAGCCGCCATGCAGAGTCACACGAAGTTACGTGGGTGTGCCCGTGAGCAGGGCCCCTCTCCCTCATATTGGCCTGAAGGAACCTTTGAAGCACACTGTGGTCCAGAATGTTGTTTTTTAAGTTCCAAAGATCTCGACTCTAACCCTAACCCCTTCCAGTCCATAAGAAAGAAACTCAGGCTTTAGAAGAGAGATGTGAAAGGAGTTTGGGATGCGCATGGTGGGAGAAAGACAAAGCTTTTAAGCTACAGGGTTAGTGCGTTTCGGCACCTCGAATGGGCACAGGAAGCAAGGACCGAGTTTGGAGCTGGCAACCTTCATCCGGACATATCTGGAGGACAGGCACACTTTATCACCCGGAGAGAAAACTGGGGGAGACCTGCGTTTTTTGTCAGCCTGGGTTTTAATGCGGTTAGATGCCCGAGGTAGAGACTGACAAGTTTGCTCCCAGATGGACTTGAGGTCTCCTCTCCCACAAGTAAATACCGCGACTTCAATATCAATGTTCTTGGCCCATTATATCCACACCTCTTTTACTGAACAATTGAAAGGATAATCTACCAGCAAACATGAAAAACCAGGACACTTTGACCTTTTTTATTTTAATAGTGGGACATGGGCAAGCTAAAGGTCAATTTGGAAGCACTAAACCAGCATCCCTAAGAACTGGGTGGGTTTAGTGTCCCAAATCGTCCCTTACTGGTCTCTTTAATCTGATTTTAGAAAGCAGACTTGGAATTCTGTATGAAAATGTTGTTTTTTCAAAAAAAAATGTACATAAATTAGGCAAATAGACGTTGGGACCCAAATAATGGCTCATGTCAGGAACATGTGTTTTTCAGGTGGAGCAGGGGGTTAACATTTTGGCAAATATAGGTCTTTCATTGGCTTTCCTGTTAGGAGGCATTAGTTGGCAGCTCTACTACTCTTCACACGAAGCTTCTAATTGTCTTCCGCCTGTCCCATTATTTAAGAAGCAAATGTTACCACAAAATTTTCAGACATGTCCTATATTTTGCGAATCACGGTGGTGCTGCTCTGCTTTTCAATTGAAGGGTGGGAGACCCACTCTTTCTTGTCCCATGCGTGGTCATGATCCCTTTTGTAAGGATCTGCGGGCACAAAAGACGATACCAGAGTTGAATTGGAAACCTGGACTTGTCAAAGCAGCCATGATGGGGCCTGTTGCAGCTGCAAGAGGGAATAATAACCTATTGGCACTCAAATAAGAGAACGCTGCTGGGCTAGATTCGGACGATGTCTCTAGACAGTCCTGAGCAGTTGGTATGCATGTTGTAGAAAATCTACAAATAAAACCTATCTGAGGAAGAAACGTTTTTGGGTCATAATGGACATTGCAAGTCTAACAAAAAGATGCTTTAGAGGACCCATTCTACCCTCAAAAGAAACAACCCAAGAGAGAAAGAAAAAACTAAAAGAAAGGAAAAGAGGAAGGAGGAGGAGTGTCGGGAAAGTGTTAGCCTGCCTGGCGCTGGCTCTTCATGCCCAGCACTCATTCAATCTGCAATATAAGCCAAGTGTTCTTCCTTGGCTTAAATAACCGTAACGGTGTGCAGAAACTGCATGGATATGTTTGAAGATAATTCTCTGGTGTAAATGTGTGCTTTATGTTTTTTTGTTTTACTTTTTTTTTTAGTCCTATGATAGTTATATTTTGGAACTAATCCACTGGTCACCTGAAGGACCTTAGTTGAATTCATCTATCCGAGGAGCTGCCTGGTCCTGTGTTGAAGGCATCCTATATAACGTAAGTTGTTCTTTCTCATTATTGTTAAAATCATTCCAGGTCGCCCATTTTTAATTTACTAAAGAGGACAATAAGTGCTGCATATTTAATGCATAATGTTAGATTAGCAGCCATAATCACATTTGATGACAAACAATTAAGGACTGCAGTTAATCTCTCTATTGGCTTTTACACGTTTTGATCCTAAAGATTTTAACTCCATCCTTTTCTTTTTCTGTTAGTTATATTGAAGACAGAAATACAGAAGTCGTCATTGACAGTTTATTTTTGAAATATTTGAGCTCCGAAAGTAGTGAGAGGTCTGAATATGAAAAAAAAAAATTAAGGTATCGCTAATTGTCAGACACGAGCCCTACGTCTAAAAGATTTGGGAATGTGTATGAAGTGGGGGAGAATGAAAAAAGGCGATATTGAAACTATGAATAGAAGAGGAAAGAGAAATAGATGAAAGTATAGATAAGAAGTAATCTGGGATCATAAAGCTCTACGCTAATAATTACTGTCGTTTCTGTTCCTGTAACATATATTCAACTATATGCATGCTTTATCTGTTTAAAGGAAGCATACAGTACAGCCGACGTGGTGAACAAAACGGGGCTGTAATTAAAATTCACTCAGAGTCATAGTAAAGGACAACTTCAAATGAGGTGTTTTTTTCTTTAAAATGCTTGTCATTTTGTGAATTCTTGTTTGTGTTTCGGATCCCGATTCTGCTTCAAAGTGGAAGTGCCGACGTTACAGGCAAGTCTGGCAAGCCACCTACTAACGTTCCCTGCACGCTCCGCTCTAAGGAGGGATCAAGACGTTCAAGATCAAATCTAGGTCAAGCTCTGAATCAAGGTTTTGTGGCACAGTCAATGCTTCATACACATGTTCCTTGTGTGTGATTTTTATTGCTAGTGAAAAATGTAGCAATGTATTCACGTCTCCCTCCATATTTTAGATCCAGATCAGAAGGAGTTCTCGTCGTCATTATACAAATCCGTACCCGTTCAAGGTCTCATAGAAGATCTAGAAGCCGTTCATATAGCAGAGATTATCGAGACTTCACAGCCAAGCCACTCGTCCTATGTCAAATCGCAGACGCCATGTGGGCAATAGAGTAGTTTTTTCCAAGGTTCGGTTTAAAAATTAAACCCCACCACTTAAGGATTTCTTAAGAATTGATGGCCTTTACCAAGGGGAGGTTTACCTTGGCTCACATCCAATCAGCTGATTGCAGCCGCTTTGCAAGGCTTGGTTAATTTAGCCAGTCATCTAAATTGACGCTGGATGTGGTGTAAGGTTCCTAATGCTAAATTTAATTCCCAAGGCTACAGTCTGTTTATGAAAGTACCCTTAAAATCTGTGATGGAATATTTATACAATTTTTGTTATCTTCCCTTCAGGCAAACCCTGACCTAACGTGCTTGGTGATTTGGTCTAAGTCTTATACCACAAGCGTGACCTAAGAAAGTGTTTTCAAGTATGGTCCAATCTTATGTTCTATTGTGTATGATCAGCAATCAATACGATCCAGAGGATCTCATTTGTATATTTTGAAAATGTTTGATGCAAAGGAGTGAGTATAATGTTGCAATCGTGAGTTTTATATGTATGCTCATGAACTTTATTTTTAGTATTTTTATATTTGGTGGAAAAAAAGTTTTCTAAGATCGCCTTTTTTTTCCGGCAGGCAAGAACGTGCCATGGAATGGAGCTCGGATGAAGACGGTAGAGGTTGATTTCTCCATAACAAAGCCTCATCACCTACGCCAGGGATTTATATGGGCAGACCAACCTAGTAGTGTAAATTAGTAAAGCTGGTCTGCTCTATTTGTGGATCAGAATCTGTTTAAGAATGATGGGGCACTAGTGCCAACCTATCAATTCTATCAACCTCAATCATGCCAACCCTTAAACATTTTAAAGATAACAGATGACTATATTGTCCTGACAGTGTTCTTCTACTACTACTTGTCAGCTAGGTAAAACATCTAATTGCCTACTATGTCTTGTAATACATATTAAAAGGGATGCATTTAACTGAAGTGTAGCTCATGAGATGATTATTTGTTGCTTTTCTGCCTCTAAAGTGTATCTTTTAACTAGTTGGCTGTATCTGGTTTAAAGATTGTTGCATGCAGTTGATTTATGATCATTCATTTTTTTTTTTTTTTCGCCTCCTCCCCTTTCCTACTCCACCTGTAACCTCTAAAGTAGTGGAGTTCTCGCAGAAGAGACTATTATGATCGAGGGTATGAAAGAGGGGGATATGACGACCTGATTACTATAGTCTTCTTCCTTACAGTAAAACAAAAACCAGTTTGGCGGATGCCTGCTGTGTGGCTTTATTAAACGATAATGTGACATCTGCTGATATTTGTATTAATCTACTGCTTTTATTTCAGGGGTGTGGTGGCGGCGGTGGTGGTGGTGGCGGCGTGGTGGAGGATGGCGTGGTGGTCGGCCGGATCAGTTTCTAGGTAACTAGTACAAGACTAATGTCTGCTTTGTTTGGTTTCTGAATTTTACATTTTGTAAATTAATGGGGAAAATGTAATAAATTAAATGCTAAAGCTTGTCCTCAAATCCAAGTTTGCCTGACCTTATAAATTTTACTTCAAGAGACGGAGCGCCTTCGCCATACTATAGCAGAGGAGGATACGTCTCGCTCTAGTCTCGTTCTTACTCTCCACGTATTGACTTTTGTTGTTGTTGGTCCCCCATAGGGGCAATGGGCGCACGGCCTCAACGGAGCGTGTACGGTGCTGCACCCGCTCCATATGTTCCGTGGAGATGGGCGGGGTGAGCTGCGCTCACCACCTCTCTCCCGTGTTGCTGCCGTTGCCACCCGTGCTATGTACGTGGGCCACTGCAGTGTGAATGTAGCCTTATACGCCTAATTCACTGAATGGTGGGGGACTTGGTGATGAACCCCCACAGATCACCATGAACAAGGGGTCCCAGGTACCTCAGTCAGTCCCAGGTAGTTATGGAGCAGGTGGCTGCGCAGCTGTTCGCTTCCTTTTCATCTCCATGGAGCTGACGGAGATTGCCCGGCTCGGCAATCTCGCAGCACCAAGAGATGATGAATCGAATTGGTAATGCACGGCTATCTGCTCCACATCTTCCGGGAGTGACAAGTGGTCAACGAGGTATCTAACCCCTCATTCTCGTATCTGCAGGGGTCCTCTCTCTATTACCCCCACCATCAGCAAGCTAGGCCTTATCCTGTGGATGGGGCTTAACTTGCTTGGGGTGGGAATACCCCTTTAAATAATCATGCGTGGAACTCTACCATCAAAAGTAACTCTAAACCCTAATCTTATTTATTACCTTAAACCTAATCTAACTGTAAAAGTATTGCAAACTACTTGGAGAGCTACTAGGTCTGGGGCCAGCTTGAACGCCGAGGCTTACTCATAACTCTACAGGGACAACCTCTGCTCCTCTTTCTGATGTGGGTTAAAAAACACTGCATCTTGGAACTAATTTCTCTGTAATTAACTGTATTGGTGTGTGTATATGGGCATAGAAGGGATTAAAAGATGCTCTGCATTCTTATCACTACCGGAAAAGTGTTGGAGCTACTGTATCCTCCATAAACCCAGCAACCTGAAAGAAAGAGCACGCACCAAAAGCGCAAGTGTGTGGTCATTGCCTTTTCAGGGAACTTGCATATTCTTTCATAAGTCTTTCGGTTAAAATGATAAAATAAAGATTAGTGCTGATGTAGGTAGGAGCAATCTACCATCAGATCCCTTCTAATGGTTGATTTCTCATGTAGCTTTCCTTAAACAATTCCTGCACATTATGTAGGTTTTTCAAGCATTGGATTGTTTTTGTCCTAATATTTTATTTATTTTATTTTCAGGTCGTGTATTAACGTGGAGTTGCTTCAGTCAGTAAATAAACAGTCAATTTGAAGAATACGCTGTACAAACACTTTGGAGAATGTTTGGCAATTTTGTAAAGATGGACATTTCTGTAGACATCATAGACCTACAGATGTGCACAAAACTTTTATTTTTTTTTTTGTTGGTGGGGTCGCAATGAGGCAAAGTTTGCCATTTAAATTTCTGACCATTATTTACATAGGCATCATATGTTGGTACCAACTTAAATGTAAAAAGTTCCTATAAAATGTTTTTCCCATAACCCAAATTTTTTAGAGAAGGGCAAGTAACATTAAATGGAGTTAATATTTTGTGACCTACAGTATCTATATTTAGGAAGTCATCACCTGTCAATATTTAGAAGAGAATATTGAGACCTTCGCACTGCATCTATACTATTGTCCATGTTTTCAGGTGTTGGGCGATATGATAAACCTTTCCCACATGAACTATTGTTTTGCTCTATAAAAAATTCCAGAGCCGCATTTTTGTCTACAATTGCCCCCTCCCCCCCCCCTCCCCAACTGTGACCACCATTGTGGACTAGATTTTTGTGAAATAAACCAAGTTACTTTCCAGTGGCAATGACACATGCCAAGTTGTATTTTTTTTTTCCCTCCGTAGTTATCGCTTAACAATATGGTGCGTATATGTGGCGTAGTACGTCCAAGAAAATTACTGCAAGCTTGTAGAGACATCAGGGTCATATGGGTGTTTAAGTTCATGTAATGTGTGCCCCCAAATAAATGAACAGTCCACTTGTGCTTTTGTTTGGTATGCTATTTTTTAAATAAATGTGTTTTTTTGACACAAATTTGATGAAATTCCCCTTTTTTTGGGGCAGTGTTAGCGAAAACCAGGTCCAGCTGCGTTCTTGCACCAAACATTCTCTGTGGAGGGGTGGGAGCATGCAATTGTGCATGTGATGTCTAGAAACTCTCTGCTGGAAGCTTACATTTTCTGGAGCTGACATTGCCGCATTATTAAGGAATCTACCATCCCAGGTAGATCTGGTGGCAGGTTCCTTATTTAGTGGTAACCTATTGGTGTGTGTGTTTTTTTTGTTTTTTTTAACTTGGTGCCCCAGATCTTATTAAAAGTTTATATGGGGCTTTCGTTTACGGCACTGATGGAGATGGCTTCGTAGTACAACATCTCCTGCCGGCCCCACCAAATCTGCTCCAGTACGTGCTAAAAGCTCTCGCCTCGACAAACATCCCCCCTCCCTAATCCTGGGGGTGGGGCAACAAACCAACCAAACATTTATGGAGAGGTATTGTGCTCAGAAGTGAACAAAAGAGGGTCCCTTGAGTCGGCTCTTGCTGCAGCATGGCTTCCCCACTACCTAAGATGGGCACCGCTCTTGCCAAGAGCTTTTCTTCTTCATAAGGGGACAAGACAGGGAAGCCCAATCTCAGCCCTCCTTTTTACACCTGCCTCTAGAGCCACTACCCAGTTATCTGGCAACCTCCCAACCTTTGAAGGCATCTCAGTGGGGAGAAGTTGCTGAAGTGGCACTTTTCGCTGATAAGTGTTTATGGCGGATCCCCAGGTGACGTACCGAAAGTCTTAATGACAATGGGATCTTCTCGGGCTTTAAACTTTTCAAAGTGTGAGATCTTGCTTTTGGTCCATTCTGGTACCATTCTTTATTCAGATGTGTTTTTTAGGCAAACGGTGAGAGAGCCGATTCCCTTGGCTGAGAAGCCCCCACACATGAATGGTTTCAGGATGCTTTACATTGGCATGATACAAACGGTGTATCGCTCACCTTGTTCTTCCCGACAGCTTTTTCCAGATGTTCCAAACAATCGAAAGGGATTCTCAGAGAAAATGACTTTACCCCAGTCCCTCACAGTCCATTCCCTGTACCTTTTGCAGAATATCAGTCTGTCCCCTGATGCTTTGTTCTGGAGAGAAGTGGCTTCTTTGCTGCCCTCCTTGACACCAGCCTTGCTCCAAGAGTCCCGCTCACAGTGCGTTCAGATGCACTCACACCTGCCTGATGCCATTCCCGAACAAGCTCTGCCTGCTGGTAGCCCGATCCCGAAGCTGAAACCTTTTAAGAGATGGTCCTGGCGCTTGCTTACCTTCTTGGCGCCCTGGAGCCTTTTTTGGCAACAATGGAACCACTCTCCTTGAATTCCTCGATGATGCGATAGATTGTTGACTGAGGGCAACTTTCTAGCTGCGATACTCTTCCCTGTTAGGCCATTTTTGTGCAGTGCAATGATGACTGCTTGTGTTTCTTTAGAGATACCATGGTTACAGAAGAGAAACAATGCCATACCAGCCTCCTTTTAAAGTGCCAGTGGTGTTATTCTTACTTAATCATGCCAGATTGATCTCCCCCCTGTCCTCATCAACACCCACACCTGTTTACTGGGCAATCACTGAAACGATGTTAGCTGCTCCTTTTAAGGCAGGCCTGCAATGAAGTTGAAATGCGTTTTGGGGAAAAGTCTGGACCTGCCGGACATTAGAGGATATAATCTAGCTTGCCTTTTTACACCATATCAGATTGGTTGAAAGGGACTAATGAGAACTCTGATCTTAGACTGAGTCTGTACCACTGTCAACCATGGGACCTGCGCACCTTGCTTCATGTCCGATAGGCCGACTCCCGATTCAAATCCACACTTCCATTGTCATTAGAGACACCATAGCGGCCTGGAAGACAATCCGCAAAGTTTGCCGGATGTCATGGCAGATATCAAAAAGTCCCCCACTTTAAAATCATCCACTCTTCCTCCTTCTACACAAATGATCTACTCTCCCTCCCTGGGAGAAAAGGGCATCCTGACAATACTGACCTGCTCCACCACCAGGAACATAGGTTGTTGCATACGAATTGATCCTGAAGGGGTATTCGCATCCATAATCCATTTATATAAATGAATTTTGCCATATGTAAACATTTCTTCAATTGGATGTTATAAAAAAAAAAAAAAAAAAAAATGTTCCTCATAAATGTATGTTGTCCCTTAGAAACGAGAGAGCTTCCTCGGATACGACCACCTCACATTTTGGCAGCGGTGCCATACATGTGCTATTGAGCCCTGCCTGACCACCTTGGCTAAAGTAATCATTCCATAGGATGGCTGTGGGACATGTAGTAACTCCTGACACTTATACAACAAACTTATCCAGGGACAGTCTTGTTTCTAAGGCCATATGACTATATTTATGAGAATTTATCTTAACAGAGGAACATCTAATTGAAGAAATGTTTTATATGTGGAATATTAATGAACTGAATGGGAATGCCCAGATGAGATACCCCTTTAAGTAGGGTTAAGCGGCACTCCATTATTTCAGTTTTCCCAGCTCAAACATTCCTTATATACCCTCGCGCAAATGTAACATTGGATATAGGACAAAACAAATTTGACGACTACTTAAGGAGGCTATATCGATCCTCTACAGACAACTTAGGAACATATTGGCAGACGGCTCTGTCCATCTGGCGGATGCTGACATAAGGAGGAAAATTTTGAAGGGTGGCAATATGTAAGACGAGCAATCAATTATAGATGTGGAGAGACACCCAGTTCCAAATAATGCGCAGGGCAATTTATAGTTTAAACTTACTGCCATCACTGGCTTACCCGACAGCATCACGTCATGCCCCAATTAAGGGCCCTGGCAACTGATTGTTTGCATGGGCTATGGGCGTGTCCACAATCTCAGAGATATTGGGAGGAAAGAATATGGGGTAGAGAGAGAGATCAGCATTGTAACACGCATACAATTAATTACAATGGGTGCCCACCGGCAAGACACACCCGTGCTCTCTTCATGTTGTATGATGTCATCAGATGCCCAATGGATGTGCCTCTACCTGATGCACGTGAGAAGAAAGAGGTTGGTACTGAATTTTTAATGTTTATATTCTATTGAAAGGGGCACGTAGCATACTTTTTGCTGCCCACTTTTTTTCAAGTTTCCGAATTGGCCTACTTAGTCATTGCAATGTACTTAATTTTTTTCCCTTTGTGAACATGTGATGCTTTGCCTGTTTTAGTCTCAACTTTTTTTTGCGACTTTCTGTGGTGTTCGACTTTTAGTCCCAATATAGTCTCCCAAGTAAATCTGGGCCCACATGCTCGGTTTGGGACTATTAGGCCAAAGTTTCACAAGTTGAACAAATATCTGGGCTACAAATATCAATATGGCACACTGCATTAAATCCTTGAGGCGCTAACATTGGTACGCTGCTGTATTTCGAAGTCCCAAACAGCGAAAAATTTACAAAGACGCACAAAAAAAGAAAAAGAAAGCTATAGGAGTAATACATGTCCACCCAAAGAGTTACTAAAAACAGACTGGAATCAGGATAAAACCATGGAATGACCTAGCAGGAAAAATTACTGCGCCTTTTCGGCAATACAATCAAGTGCCATAAAAAGTAAGACATGAAGAGAGTACAGATAAGGTACATGACTGCAAACTCACATAAAGTTAGATGAGTGAGGATGGGGGGGGGGGGAAGCATTATTTATTTTTTTAATACTTTGACTTCTGCTACTGTGAACAACTTTATTAAGAGGGTTGCCTGATATTTCAATATTATGTGAGGTGCTACTAGCATTTTATTATTGAAAGGAACGGGCTGAGGGGACATGCAGGAGAAACGCTCCCGAGTTGTCAATCTGCTTCACACTCATCTGCGTCCCGGGAGCTCATGCAGCTTTGACATCACTCAGGGGTCTCCCTCTACTCCGTAGTAACTCTTCTTCGTAATTCAGTTTTTTTTGGGGCCCAGAACAGCCATGGCCCACATAGGCGGGAACAGCGGGGCCTCGAGTTGCAAGCTCCAGCCAACTGAGAAGGAACTTCTGGCCGACTGCATCCATGTCGGCAGTTTCCTGGGACCCCGAATAGGCTCCATCCCACCACCTAATGTTTCCTCGTGCACCTTCCTGCCTCCTTGAGACCCAGATTGCCCTCTGCAGGCAAAGCTGACAGGCCAAGGTCGGAAACAAAGCAGAGATCACAATGGATAAATCACAAAAGTCTCAATAACAATGCTTTCTCTAAGGAAACTGGCCAAAGATCTGACAGGAGCCATAGTAAGACAGGTTGTATATAGGGCAGCAGCCTGCCATTTGCAAACAGCGGTGTGCCGGCAACATGCGCCGGATCGTGGATGGGTGAGTAACCATGCAGCCGCCATGCGGAGTCACACGAAGTTACGTGGGGTGTGCCCGTGAGCAGAGACATGATCGCAGGTGCACCTGTGACAGGGCCCCTCTCCCTCATATTGGCATGAAGGACCTTTGAAGCACACTGTGGTCCAGAATGTTGTTTTTTAGTTCCAAAGATCTCGACTCTAACCCTAACCCCTTCCAGTAAGATAAGAAGAAACTCTAGAAACTTTAGAAGAGAGATGTGAAAGGAGTTTTGGGATGCGCATTGGAGAAAGACGAAGCTTGTAACCACAGGGTTAGTGCATTTCGGCACTCGAATGGGCCCAGGAAGCAAGGACCGAGTTTGGAGCTGGCACACCTTCATCCGGACATATCTGGAGGACAGACAACTTTATCACCTGAGAGAAAACTGGGGGGACCTGCGTTTTCTTGTCAGCCTGGTTTTAATGCGGTTAGACGCCCGAGTAGAGCTGACAAGTTGCTCCCAGATGGACTTGAGGGTCTTGTACCAGTCTTCACTGTGGGAATATCAGAAGGCACCTAGAAGGAACAGGAGGGCTGTATTTTGTCCAAAAACAAGAAAGGGAGCGGACCGTAGACTGAGTTCAGAGAGTTTAGTAATTCTGCCCAAGGTAACAGTGTGAGCCAGTCGTCTTGTCGAGCGAAACCGTCTGAAGTAGCACAGGCGCAGAGATGCAGATGTCTGATTGACTCTCTCCACTTGCCCGGTAGAGGAGAATCTAGTTTTACTTGAAGTTGGTTTCACAAAGAATGCCAGAATCTTGAAACAAACTGGACCCCTCAGTGTATACAATGCTGAGGAAGTCCATAAGCTGGAAGATGTGGAGAAAACAAGCTAGCAAGACTAGAGTTGGCGACAAACCAGGCGTGGACCGAAGTGGGACCTTTTAGTAGGCAGTCTGTGACCACCCAGATGACGAAGACTTATTTTGGGCACATGAAGCACAGAAACTCACAAAGTCTCATACACATTGACTAGACCTGACCACCAGTAAAACAGGAGATGAGAGCGAGAAATCTATGCACCCCAGGGTGCCCATCGACATGAGAGCAATGTCCCCAAAATAATATCTTGCCAGAAGGAATCGCTGTAAATCCACAGGATGGCAACCACAAACCGTTCAGGAGGAACGATATGTGAGGAACTGGATCGTCCTCAATTAAATCGTAGGCACCAGAGAGACCATCGGCTTTGACATTCTTCTCTGCTGGTCTAATGGATCAGGAAGTTGATAGAGAAGAAGAGGGACCAATAAGCCTGTCATGATGATAGCTCCTTCCAGAAGACACCTTCACTCTTCCAAGCAAGCATAATGCCAGAAGCTCCCATCAACTATGGAGTAGTTCTCTCTGCGGCTGAGAGGTTTTGAGTAGAAACCATAAGTTCTACGTTTGGGCCCTTTCTGGGTGAGAACGGTTCTAGCTCCTACTTAGGAGGCGTCAACCTCTAGCAGAATGGTTTCTCCTTATTGGGCCACTGAGTACAGGAGCAGAGGCAAAGGCGACTTCAGCTTAGAGAAAGCTTTTCAGCTGCCAGAGGCCAGAGCTTAGAATTGACGTTATTCTTGAATGGCCCACAATGGGAGATGCGAGGGAGGAAAAATGCAGTATGTAACTGCTGAAGTAATTACGAAGCCCAGGAATTTCTGGATGGCACAGTCTCACTGGGCGAGTTCACTGAAGTACCGCAGACAATTTTGTGGGATCCATCTGTATTCTTTTGTCAAGATGAAAATACCCAAGGAAAGGAGACTCTTTTGGTGAAACAGGCACTTCTCGAGCTGGCATACAGATGTGATGGCCCTTAGAAGTCTGAGGACTGATTGTCCATAACCTATGGGACTCGAGGTCAGCAGAGAACACCAGGCTCCAGCCAGTGTAACCACAACACAGCTATATAGCAGATCTCGGAAAATGTTGTTAACGAACTCCTGAATAACGGCGGTGCGTTCCAGAGTCCATATGGCATGACGAGATACTCAAAGTGTCCCAACACGAGTATTGAGCGATCTTACATTCATCGCCTTTGCGGATGTGGATGAGATTATACACCCCACGTAGGTCTAATTTGGTGAAGACCTAGGCTCCACGTAGGAGGTCGAAGAAGTTCCATGATAAAGCAGTAGGTAGCGATTCTCACAGTGATTTTGTTAAGACTGCAATAATCTATGTATGGACGGAGTGAACCATCCATACTGTTGCATGCGGCAATAAGCTGGTTAACGTGCTGGCCTGCATGAAGATCTGCTGGGACTGCTGAGCCCACGATGGGATGAGGTCAGTTACTTCAGGAGAGGTACCTTGGGCAGGAGTTCATGGCCGGTGGTGGGGACCCACTGAACCCCCGCAAGTGATGAAGTGAGCTGACAAATGGGAGTGCAGTCTAAGTGACACCCGGTGTTCACCAAAGCCTGCCACAAAGGAGGTTGGGACTTGCTGTGGTGGATATCACAGGTCTCTCCGCAACGCGACTTGCTTGCGGTATGGCCAAGGCAAAGTACAGAGACTGCAGTCAAGTGAAGTCAGGCAGGAGGTTAAACAGCATCACAGGATCAAGTCGGGAACGATATTGCCCCTCTCCAGACAGCTTAAAGGGTCTTAACACTCTGTTTTCTCCTCTAATTTTAGAGGAGTATCTATTTTTTGTTGCACAGAGTGTGTCTTTTAGTCTGCTGGAAGTATCCATTAATCGTCAATAATACATCAATATCCATGCTCTTTTTTTAGCCGCCTGATAATGGCAATATCTATATCCCTCCGTTCTTCAGGTGTGATCTCCGCCTTATCCATGACTTTATACTAACTACACGAGGGGTCCCTTTAATGTGGGTGGGATACTCAATACTGTTTGGAACAGGTCTTTAGTTAGTAACTTGGCGGCTCCCATCCTCCCCTACTGCGTCAGTGCCCTTGCAGAGAGCCTTCCTCCTGCTTCTCATAATCTATGTCCCGCATAGATATGTGCGTTGCTGATTATCTGACTCTTCACTTGATTAGTGAGGCCTCTTATCTTTCCCATTTAATATTAGACCATGCTCTGGTGTGTGTAACACTGCGCTGGGGGATGCATGTCTCCCCGCCCTCCGGGAGACTCAACCCATTTTGGCTTACTTCCTGCTCCCTCCTGCATAATTCTCTGACAGTGGTCTTAATTTTTCAACTCGCCTTGCCGAAAGATTGTGCCCTGGACTACTGGAATGTCCTTTTAAGACTTTTGTTCTTTTTTCATAAACTTTTATGTTTATCAGCATGGCGGTATTGAGTCAGCAGGTGGAAGCATTTTGGCAAGTCATAGAAATGCTTTAATTGCTGAATGAGCTGGGGGCTCCATCAGTGGTGTAACACTAGCCGTAGCAGCCGTAGCGGTTGCTACGGGGCCCGGGCGGCACAGGGGCCTGGGTTGAAAAGCCAGATGTGCACGCCCTTGTAGAATATACGGACCCCTGTGCCGTTCCTCTTTCCCTGTCCCCCACCTCATCTGCAGTGCTACCGGACTTGCCTCTTCATTGTGTTGGCGCTCAGCCCGCCACTTCTTTTGCGCGACCGCCCCGACGGCTCCAGCAGCCTGCCACCTATGTCCCCCCGCGGTAGCCTGCCCCAGTCTGTTTGCGGGCCTTGGCCTACTTCTTCTGCGGCTGCTGGCCTGGTCCATCGCAGCTGCCTGGCCACCCAGTGCTTCCGCGGCCAAAGGCTGGCCTAGTCCATTCGGCAGCACTGTCTCTACACGGCCGCCTGGCCAGTCCACTTCTTCTGCAGCTCCCCGGTCCGTCCCCTCCATCCGCGGCTCCCTCGTCCGTAATACTTCTTCCCGGCTCCCCTCCGTCCCACTTCTTCCGCGGCTCCCCGTCCGGCCACTTCTTCCGCGGCTACACTTCCTGTCCACTTCTTCCGCGCGCTACAACGTCCGGTCTCACTTTCTTCCTCAGCTCCCCGCCGGTCCACTTCTTCCGCGCTCCCCGTCCGGCCCACTCCATCCGCGTCTCCCGTCCGGCCCACTCCATCCGCGGCCTCCCGTCCGGCCCCTCCACCGTCCGCTCCCCGCTCCGCCCCTCCATCCCGGCTCCCCTCGCCCACTCCATCTGCGGCTTCTTCGTCCGGCCCCCTCCTTCCTTCCGCGCCTGGTCTTACCGCATCCGCGCAGTTCCGCCTGTATGTATATTTCCGCTGCTTCCCGAAGAACCAGCTCCACTGCACACACCATTCTAAATAACTCCCACTGCACAGCAGCCAGTCTAAAAGAAATGTAAGTAAGTCCCTATATATGTAAGATTGATGTATGTATGCTGTATGTGTGTATTTGCTGTATGTATGTATGTGCTGTATGTATTTATATGCTGTATGTCTGTATGTGCTGTATGTATGTAAGTGCCGTATGTATGTAAGTGCCGTATGTATTTATGTGCTGTATGTATGTATGTGCTGTTTGTATGTATGTGCTGTACAGTATATACTGTATGTGTGTGTATTTGCTGTATGTATGTATGTTTGTGTATATGCTGTATATACCTTATGTATTTGTGTATGTATATGCAGTATGTGTGTATGTGTATACTGTGCGTATATGTATATGCTGTATATACTGTATGTGTGGTTATATGCTGTATGCAGACACATGCATATACAGTAAATATTTATATGTATATGGTGTATGTGTGTATCTGCTGTATATACTGTATATATGTGTGTATCTGCTGTATATACTGTATATGTGTGTATCTTCTGTATGTATATGCATTATGTATGTATACACTCTATATACTGTATGTATGTACTGTATGTACTGTATGTATGTATGTATGTATATAGATTCAGTATGTGTATATGGTGTTTTTATACTGCATGTATACACATTGGGTGTATACCGTATGTAAAAGAATGTGATGTATGTATGCTATATGTATGTATATAAATAGTATGTATGAAACTTTGATGCATATAAACTGTATGTATTAGTGTATAAATGTATAAATGAGTACATAAATGTGGTGCCTATCAGTGTATACAAATGTATGTGTGTACGAGTATATAAAAGTGAGTGTAGAATGTTATGTGTGTGTATTTAAGTGTATAAATGTGTGTGATTGTATAAACGTGTATGTATGCATGAATATTTTTAAGAAGGAGGGGGGCCTCATGCAGAAATCTGACTCTCCTAGTTATGCCACTGGGCTCCATGTATACAGACATCCCCCATATAGAACACCCCCTGGCCCTCCATTTAGCCCCATAAGGCAGTAGGCAGTAGTTCAGAAAGAGCTGGGTTATTCCACAGGGTTATTAGCTGGGTTATTCCATACTTGACAAACCCAGTAGCATAGTAGTGGGAGCGAGCTCTGGCCCCCCACAACAAAAGTTGGCGCAGCAAGGAGGATGCCCCTCTGGTCCTTCTGTCTCCCCCAAATAGGAGATGTTCAGGTAAGGTATGTAGACTAGATCACCAGTCTGCATTTTAACCCAATGAATTGAGTCAGCCTGGGTGTTCCTGAGTTGACCTGAGTCAGACTGCAACACTCCTCTACTTCTGTGCCATGCCTCCTGCACATGTCATTCGTATCTCTTTCTGAGCAGCAGCTTAGCAGAAGGTGTGCATGTATAAGAGAACAGAGGAGGATGGGAGTCTTGCAGCTTGATTCGGGACAGCTCTGGAACACCCGACTGACTCAATTTGGTGCACGTTTTTTTTTAAATTTTTCCACATTTGGAATTTTTTTTCAGCTTCGCAGTACACGGCATGTTAAAATAAACAACATTACGGGAAAGTAAAATTTGTTACGCACAAAATAAGCCCTCACACAGCTCTGTGCAGCACGTAAAAAGAAAAAGTTATGGATTTTTGAATGTGGAGAGCGAGAAATGAGCGAAAAAACCCTGCGTCCTTAAGGGGTTAATGTTTGAAGATTCCCTGAGGACCGGTTCTGGCGCATAGCAAATGTGGTACCAATATACAAAAAGGATCAAAACGCGATCCTGAAAACTACAGAGTCTCATTTCTATTGTGGAGAAAATATTTGATGGGTTTGTTAAAGATGATATCCTGGAGTATCTCACTGTACATTACATTATAACCAAACATGAGCATGGGTTTATGAGTGATTGGACCTGTCAGACTAATCATTGGTTTCTATTAGGAGGTAAGTTCCAGACTGGACCTGCGGGACGCTGTGGATGTTGTATATCTGGACTTTCCCAAGGCATTTGATACAGTGCCGCATAAAAGGTTGGTACATAAAATGAGAATGCTGGGACTAGGGGAAAATCTGTGTACTTGACGTTACCAGCGGAGTGCCACAGGGGGTAGTATTGGGTTCCTTTCTTTTTAATATTTTTAATAATGACCTTGTAGTGGGCTTACACAGTCAAGTTTCAATATTTGTAAATCATACTAAACTGTGTAAAGTAATTAATAAAAAATGGTTGATGAGGTTTATTCTAGATAAATGTAAAGTTATGCACTTGGGCCAAGGAAACAAAAAGTATAATTATGTTCTAAACAGTCAATTACTTGGTAAAACTACAGCTGAAATAGACTTGGGGGTATTGGTGGATTGTAAACTTAATTTTAGTTTGGTACATAAAATAAGAATGCTGGGACTAGGGGAAAATCTGTGTACTTGACGTTACCAGTGGAGTGCCACAGGGGTCAGTATTGGGTTCCTTTCTTTTTAATATTTTTAATAATGACCTTGTAGTGTGCTTACACAGTCAAGTTTCAATATTTGTAAATCATACTAAACTGTGTAAAGTAATTAATAAAAAATGGTTGATGAGGTTTAATGTAGATAAATGTAAAGTTGTGCACTTGGGCCATGGAAACAAAAAGTATAATTATGTTCTAAACGGTCAATTACTTGGTAAAACTACAGCTGAAATAGACTTGGGGGTATTGGTGGATTGTAAACTTAATTTTAGTGACCAGAGCCAGGTGGCTGCTGCTAAAGCAAATAAAATTATGGGATGCATCAAGAGAGGAATAGATTCTCATGATAAGGACATCACTAGCAGACCACACGTGCAATATTGTTTACAGTTTTGGGCACTAGTGTATAAATAGGACATAGAACTGGAACGAGTGCAGAGTAGAGCAACCAAGATTATTAGGGGAATGGGAGACTAGAATACAATGACAAATTACAAAGTGTACAGTGTACAAATACCTGAACAGACAGTACAAGGATCTCCCCCAAAGATCTTTTTATATCTAGGCCTGTGACCAGGACATGGGGGCATACTCTACGCCTAGAGGAGAGGCGATTCTACCATTGCCATAAATGAGGATTCTTAACTGTAAGAGACTATGGAACTCTGCCACAGTAGGAGGCTATTTAGTAGAATGTATAAAATTGATGTGGGTGGGAGGCCTTCTGAATATAATAAAACTAATTCGGGGAAATCTATTTTTGGGGGCCAGCTAGAAATTAAACGGGGCGGGGGGGGGGGGGGGGGGGGGGGCTGTATATAATTTAACTGATGGGGTGGGCTATATATTGGGGCCAAATAGTAATTCAACAGGGCTGGTGGACTATATCCAGGAGCTGGATTTTAATAAAACTAGTGGTCATCTGTATATGGGGTATGGTATATAACATGCCTTTAAATGCATAAAAGGGGGCTGAGAAAATTAGGGTACATATATATATATATTTATTAAAGGGTGCTGTATATAATGATTGGTCGGTTAGTACTGTATATAAAATGATTAGGGGCTGTATATAACTTAATAACACGTTGGGATACATTAGTTTGAAACGCAGTAGGAGGTGCTATATATATGTTATTGGGGTGCTATGCATACAATAATTCCAGTACTATATATATATTTACAGTATTTAATGTCCTCTCCCACAGTAAATATACGCGACATTCAATATCAATGTTCTTGCCCAGTGGTATTCCACACCTGCTTTTACTGAACAATGAAAGGAATCTACCAGCAAAAAATGAAAAACCATGGACACTTGGACCCTTTTTTATTTAATAGTGGCAGGGCAAGCTAAAGGTCAATTTGGAAGCACTAAACCAGGCACAGTCCCTAATGAACTGGGTGGGTTTAGTGTCCCAAATCGCCCTTACTGGTCCTCTTTAATGCTGATTTTAGAAAATAGAAGCAGACTTGGAATCTGTATGAAATGTTGTTTTTCAAAAAAAAAAATGTACATTTAAATTAGGAAAAATATGAGTTGGGACCCAAAAATGGCTATGGTCAGGAACATGTGTTTTTCAGGTGGGAGGACAGGGGGTTTAACATTTTTTGGGCAAATATAGGTCTTTCATTGGCTTCCTGTTAGGAGCAGTTAGTTGGCAGCCTCTACTACTACTTCACAGAAGCTTCGTAACTTGTCTTCGCCTGTCCCTTATTTAAGAAGCAAATGTTACCACAATGTTCAGACATGTCCTATATTTTGCGAATACGGTGGGCTGCTTGCTTATCATGAAGTGGTGGGAAAGACCACTCTTCTTGGTCCCATCGTGTCATGATCCACTTGTAATGATCTGCTGGGCACAGAAAGAGATACCAGAGTTGCATGGAAAACCTGACTTGTCAAGAGCAGCCATGATGGGGCCTGTTGCAGCTGCAAGGGGAATAATACCTATGGCACTCAGAGAAGATAGAAGAACGCTGATGGGCTAGATTCGGATGATGTTCTAGAAAGGCAGCCTTGAGCAGTGGTATTGAATGGTTGTAGAAAACTTACAAATAAAACCTATCTGGAGGGGAGGAGAAACGTTTTTTGGGCTCATAATGGAGCATTGCAAGTCTAACAAAAAGATGCTTTAGAGGGACCCATTCTACCCATAAAAGAACACCCAGAAAAAAACTAAGAAGAAGGGAGGGTGCGGATTACGCCGGGATGGCTCTTCATTGCAGCATCATTCCAATCGCAATATAAGCCAAGGTGTTCTTCCTTGCTTAAATAACCTTGTAACGGGGCAGAAACTGCAGGATATGTTTGAGATAATTTCTTGGTGAAGGCATGGTGCTTTATTTTTTTTGTTTTATTTTTTTTTAGTCCTTGGATAGTATATTTTGGAACTAACCAATGGTACCTGAAGGACCTTAGTGAATTCATCTATCAGAGGAGCTGCCGGTCCTGTTTGAAGGCATCCTATATAACTGTAAAGTTGTTCTTCCATTAATTGTAAAATCAGTTCCAGGGGTCTGCCCATTTTTAATTTACTACAAGAGACAATAAGTGCTGCATATTTACTGCATATGTTAGATAGCAGCCAAATACATTTGAGGACAAACAATTAGGGAATGCAGTTAATCTCTTATGGCTTTTACAGTTTTGATCTAAAGATTTTAACTCCATCCTTTCTTTTTTCTGTTAGTATATTGAAGAAGAAATACAGAAGTCGTCTTTGACATTTATTATTGAAGATTATTTGAAGCTCCGAAATAGTGAAGCTCTGAATATGAAAAAAAAAATTAAGTATCTGCTAATTGTCAGAAGAAGCCCTACTTATAGATTTGAGAATGTGTATGAGTGGGGAAATGAAAAATAATCATAATTGAAAATGAATAGAAGAGGAAAGAGAAATAAAAATGAAGTTAGATAAGAAGTAATCTGGGATCATAAAGCTCTACGCTAAGTAATTACTAGTCGTTTCTGTGTCCCTGTACATATATCAAATTATATGCATGCGTTATCTGTTAAAGCAAGCTACAGGTAACAGCACGACGTGGTAACAAACGGGGCTGTAATAAAATTCACTCAGAGTCATAGTAAAGACAACTTCAAAGGAGGTTTTTTTTTCTTTAAATGCCTTGTCAATTTTGTGAATTTCTTGTTTTGTTCGGAATCCCGATCTGCTTCAAAAGTGGAAGTGCCGACGTTTCAGGCAAGTCTGCAAGCCACTCTCCTAATCGTTCCCTGCACGCTCACGCTCTAAGGAGGGATCAAGACGTTCAAGATCAAATCTAGGTCAAGTCTGAATCAGGTTTTGTGTGCACAGTCAATGCATTCATACACATGTTCTTGTGTGTTGATTTTTATTGCTAGTGAAAAATGTAGCAATGTATTCACGTCTCCCTCCATATTTTAGATCCAGATCAGAAGAGTTCTCGTCGTCATTATACAATATCCGTACCCGTTCAAGGTCTCATAGAAGATCTAGAAGCCGTTCATATAGCAGAGATTATCGACGACTCACAGCCATAGCCACTCTCCTATGTCAAATCGCAGACGCCATGTGGGCAATAGAGTAAGTTTTTTCCAAGGTTCGGTTTAAAAATTAAACCCCACCACTTAAGGATTGCTTAAGAATTGATGGCCTTTACCAAGGGGAGGTTACCTTGGCTCACATCCAATCAGCTGATTGCAGCCGCTTTGCAAGGCTTGGTTAATTTAGCCAGTCATCTAATGACGCTGGATGTGGTGTAAGGTTACACTAATGCTAAATTTAAATTCCAAGGTACAGTCTGTTTATAAAGTACCCCTTAAAATCTGTGTGGAAATATTTATACAATTTTGTTATCTTCCTTCTAGGCAACCCTGACCTAACGTGCTTGGGTGTATTTGGTCTAAGTCTTTATACCACAAGCGGACCTAAGAAAGTGTTTTCAAGTATGGCCAATCTGTATGTTCTATTGTGTATGATCAGCAATCAAACGATCCAGAGGATTCTCATTTGTATATTTTGAAAATGTTTGATGCAAAGGAGTGAGTATAATGTTGCAATGTGAGTTTTATATTATGCTCATGAACTTTATTTTTAGTATTTTTATATTTGGTGGAAAAAAAGTTTTCTAAAGATCGCCTTTTGTTTTCCTGGCAGGCAAGAACGTGCCATGGAATGGAGCTCGATGAAGAAGGTAAGGGTTGATTTCTCCATAACAAAGCCTCATCACCTACGCCAGGGATTTATATGGGCAGACCAACCTAGTAAGTGTAAATTAGTAAAGCTGTCTGCTCTATTTGTGGATCAGAATACTGTTTAAGAATGATGGACTAGTGCCAACCTATCAATTCTATCAACCTCAATCATGCCAACCCTTAAACTTTTAAAGATAAGCAGATGACTATATTGCGTCCTTGACAGTGTTCTTCTACTACTACTTGTCAGCTAGGTAAAACATCTAATTGCCTACTATGTCTTGTAATACATATTAAAAGGGATGCATTTAACTGAAGTGTAGCTCATGAGATGATTTTTGTATGCTTTTCTGCCTCTTAAGTGGTATCTTTTAACTAGTTGGCTGTATCTGGTTTAAAGATTGTTGCATGCAGTTGAGTTTATGATCATTCATTTTTTTTTTTTTTTCGCCTCTCCTCCTTTCTACATCCACCTGTAACCTCTAAAGTAGTGGAGTTCTCGCAGAAGAGACTATTATGATCGAGGTATGAAAGAGGGGGATATGACGACCGTGATTACTATAGTCGTTCTTCCTTACAGTAAAAAACAAACCAGTTTTGGCGGATGCCTGCTGTGTGGCTTTATTAACGATAATGTGACATCTGCTGATATTTGTATTAATCTACTGCTTTTATTTCAGGGGTGTGGTGGCGGCGGTAGGTGGTGGTGGCGGCGTGGTGGAGGATGGCGTGTGGTCGGCGCGGATCAGTTTTCTAGGTAACTAGTACAAGACTAATGTCTGCTTTGTTTGGTTTCTGAATTTTACATTTTGTAAATTAATGGGGAAAAATGTAATAAATTAAATGCTAAAGCTTGTCCTCAAATCCAAGTTTGCCTGACCTTATAAATTTTACTTCAAGAGACGGCCCTTCGCCATACTATAGCAAGGAGGATACAGTCTCGCTCTAGGTCTCGTTCTTACTCTCCACGTATTGACTTTTGTTGTTGGTTGGTCCCCATAGGCGGCAATGGGCGCACGGCCTCAACGGAGCGGTTACGGTGCTGCACCCGCGCCATATGTTCCGGTGAGAGTAGGGCGGGGTGAGCTGCGCTCACCACTCTCCTCTCCCCGTGTTGCTGCCGTTGCCACCCGTGCTATGTACGTGGGCCACTGCAGTGTGAATGTAGCCTTATAGCGCCTAATTCACTGAATGGTGGGGGACTTGGTGATGAGACCCCCACAGATCACCATAACAAGGGGTCCCAGGTACCTCAGTCAGTCCAGGTAGTTATGGAGCAGGTGGCTGCGCAGGGCTGTTCGCTTCCTTTCATCTCCATGGAGCTGACGGAGATTGCCCGAGCTCGGCAATCTCGTCAGCACCAGGAGATGATAATCAGAATTGTATGCACGGCTATCTGCTCCACTCTTCCGGGAGTGACAAGTGGTCAACGAGGTATCTAGACCCCTCATTCTGTATCTGCAGGGGTCTCTCTCTAATTACCCCCACCAATCAGCAAGCTAGGCCTTATCCTGTGGATGGGCTTAAACTGCTTGGGGGGGAATACCCCTTTAAATAATGCTGCGTGGAACTCTACCATCAAAGTAACTCTAAACCCTAATCTTTATTTATTATCCTTAAACCTAATCTAACTGTAAAAGTATTGCAAACTACTTGGAGAGCTACTAGGTCTGGGGCCAGCTTGACGCCGAGGCTACTCATAACTCTACAGGGACAACCTCTGCTCCTCTTTCTGATGTGGGTTAAAAACACTGCATCTTGGAACTAATTCTCTGTAATTAACTGTATTGGTGTGTGTATATGGGCATAGAAGGGATTAAAAGATGCTCTGCATTCTTATCACTACCGGAAAAGGTGTTGGAGCTACTGTTCTCCATAAACCCAGCAATCCTGAAAGAAGAGGCACGCACCAAAAGCGCAAGTGTGTGGTCATTGCCTTTTCAGGGAACTTGCATATTACTTTCATAAGTTTTCGGTTTAAAATGATAAAAATAAAGATTAGTGCTGATGTAGGTAGGAGGAATCTACCATCAGATCCACTTCTATGGTTGATTTCTCATGTAGCTTTCCTTAAACAATTCCTGCACATTATGTAGGTATTTTCAAGCACTTGGATGTTTTTGCCTAATATTTTATTTATTTTATTTTCAGGTCGTGTATTAACGTGGAGTTGCTTCAGTCAGTAAATAAACAGTAATTTGAAGAATACGCTGTACAAACACTTTGGAGAAGTTTGGCAATTTTGTAAAGATGGACATTTCTGTAGACATCATAACCTACAGATGTGCACAAAACTTTTATTTTTTTTTTTGTGGTGGGGTCGCAATGAGGCAAAGTTGTTGCCATTTAAATTTCTGACCATTATTTACATAGGCATCATATTGTTGGTACCAACTTAAATGTAAAAAGTTCTATAAAATGTTTTTCCCATAACCCAAATTTTTTAGAGAAGGGCAAGTAAACATTAAATGGAGTTAATATTTTGTGACCTACAGTATCTATATTTAGGAAGCTAACTGTCAATATTTAGAAGAGAATATTGAGACCTTCGCACTGCATCTATAACTAACTTGTCCATGTGTTTCAGGTGTTGGGCGATATGATAAACCTTTCCCACATGAACTATTGTTGCTCTATAAAAAATTCCAGAGCCGCATTTTGTCTACATTGCCCCCTCCCCCCCCCTCCCCAACTGTGACCCCATTGTGGACTAGATTTTTTGAATAAACCAAGTTTACTTTCCATGGCAATGACACATGCCAAGTTGTAGTTTTTTTTTCCCTCCGTAGTTATCTGCTTAACAATTGGTGCGTATATGTGGCGTAGACGATCCAAAAAATTACTGCAAGCTTGTAGAGACATCAGGGTCATATGGGTGTTTAAGTTCATGTAATAGTGTGCCCCCAAAATAAATGAACAGTCCACTGTTGCTTTTGTTTGTGTATGCTATTTTTAAATAAATGTGTTTTTTTGACAAAATTTGATGAAATTCCACTTTTTTTGGGGCAGGTGTAGCGAAAACCAGCCAGCTGCTTCTTGCACCAAACATTCTACTGTGGAGGGGTGGGAGCATGCAAATTGTGCATGTATGTCTAGAAACTTCTCTGCTGGAAGCTTACATTTTCTGGACTGAATTGCCGCATTATTAAGGAATCTACCATCCCAGGTAGATCTGGTGGCAGGTTCCTTATTTAGTGGTAACCTGATGGTGTGTGTGTTTTTTTTGTTTTTTTTAAACTTGGTGCCCCAGATCTATTAAAAGTTTATATGGGGCTTTCGTTTACGGCACTGATGGAGATGGCTTCGTAGTACAACACTCCTGCCGGCCCCACCAAATCTGCTCAAGTACGTGCTAAAAGCTCCCTCGACAAACATCCCCCCTCCCTAATCTGGGGGTGGGGCAACAAACCAACCGAAACATTTATGGAGAGGTATTGTGCTCAGAATGAACAAAAGAGGGTCCCTTGAGTCGGCTCTTGCTGCAGCATGGCTTCCCCACTACCTAAGATGGCACCGCTCTTGCCAAGAGCTTTTCTTCTTCAAAGGGGACAAGACAGGGAAGCCCAATCTCAGCCCTCCTTTTTACCCTGCCTCTAGAGCCACTACACCGTTATCTGGCAACCTCCCAACCTTTGAAGGCATCTCAGTGGGGAGAAGTTGCTGAAGTGGCACTTTTCGCTGATAAGTGTTTATGGCGGATCCCCAGGTGACGTACGAAAGTCTTAATGACATGGGATCTTCTCGGGCTTTAAACTTTTCAAAGTGTGAGATCTTGCTTTTGGTCCATTCTGTTACCATTCTTTATTCAATGTGTTTTTAGGCAAACGGTGAGAGAGCCGATTCCCTTGGCTGAGAAGCCCCCACACATGATGGTTTCAGGATGCTTTACATTGGCATGAACAAACGTGGTGTATCGCTCACCTTGTCTTCCGACAGCTTTTTCCAGATGTTCCAAACAATCGAAAGGGATTCTCAGAGAAAATGACTTTACCCCAGTCCTCACAGTCCATTCCCTGTACCTTTGCAGAATATCAGTCTGTCCCCTGATGCTTTGTTCTGGAGAGAAGTGGCTTCTTTGCTGCCCTCCTTGACACCAGCCTTGCTCCAAGAGTCTCCGCCTCACAGTGCGTTCAGATGCACTCACACTCCTGATGCCATTCCCGAACAAGCTCTGCCTGCTGGTAGCCCGATCCCGAAGCTGAAACCTTTTAAGAGATGGTCCTGGCGCTTGCTTACCTTCTTGGGCGCCCTGGAGCCTTTTTTGGCAACAATGGAACCACTCTCCTTGAATTCCTCGATGATGCGATAGATTGTTGACTGAGGTGGCAATCTTTCTAGCTGCGATACTCTTCCCTGTTAGGCCATTTTTGTCAGTGCAATGATGACTGCTTGTGTTTCTTTAGAGATACCATGGTTACAGAAGAGAAACAATGCCAATACCAGCCTCCTTTTAAAGTGCCAGTGGTGTTATTCTTACTTAATCATGCACGATTGATCTCCCCCCTGTCCTCATCAACACCCACACCTGTGTTCTGGAGCAATCACTGAAACGATGTTAGCGCTCCTTTTAAGGCAGGCCTGCAATGAAGTTGAATGCGTTTTGGGGAAAAGTCTGGACCTGCCGGACATTAGAGGATATAATCAGCTTGCCTTTTTACACACATACAGATTGGTTGAAAGGGACTAATGAGAACTCTGATCTTAGACGAGTCTGTACCCTGTCAACCATGGGACCTGCGCACCTTGCTTCATGTCCCGATAGGCCGACTCCCGATTCAAATCCACACTTCCATTGTCATTAGAGACACCATAGCGGCCTGGAAGACAATCCGCAAAGTTGCCGGATGTCATGGCAGATATCAAAAAGTCTCCCCACTTTAAAATCATCCACTCTTCCTCACTTCTACACAATGATCTACTCTCCCTCCCTGGTGAGAAAAGGGCATCCTGACAATACTGACCTGCTCCACCACCAGGAACATAGGTTGTTGCAAGAATTGATCCTGAAGGGGTATTCGCATCCATAATCACATTTATATAAATGAATTTTCCATATGTAAACTTTCTTCAATTGGATGTTATAAAAAAAAAAAAAAAAAAAAATGTTCCTCATAAATGTAGTTGTCCCTTAAAAACGAGAGAGCTTCCTCGGATACGACCACCTCACATTTTGGCAGCGGTGGCCAACATGTGTATTGAGCCCTGCCTGACCACCTGTGGCTAAAGTAATCATTCCATAGGAGGCTGTGGGACATGTAGTAACTCCTGACACTTAACAACAAACTTATCCAGGGACAGTCTTGTTTCTAGGACCATATGACTATATTTATGAGAATTTATCTTAACAGAGGAACATCTAATTGAAGAAATGTTTTATTGTGGAATATTAATGAAACTGAATGGGAATGCCCAGATGAGATACCCCTTTAAGAGGGTTAAGCGGCACTCCATTATTCAGTTTTCCCAGCTCAAACATTCCTTATAACCCTCGCGCAAATGTAACATTGGATATAGGACAAAACAAATTTGACGACTACTTAAGGAGGCTATATCGATCCTCTACAACAATTAGGAACATATTGGCAGACGGCTCTGTCCATCTGGCGGATGCTGACATAAGGAGGAAAATTTTGAAGGGTGGCAATATGTAAGACGAGACATCAATTAAAGTGTGGAGAGACACCCAGTTCCAAATAATGCGCAGGGCAATTTATAGTTTAAACTTACTGCCATCACTGGCTTACCCGACAGCATCACGTCATGCCCCAATTAAGGGCCCTGGCAACTGATTGTTTGCATGGGCTATGGGCGTGTCCACAATCTCAGAGATATTGGGAGGAAGAATATGGGGTAGAGAGGAGATCAGCATTGTAACACGACATACAATTAATTACAATGGTTGCCCCCGGCAAGACACACCCTGTCTCTCTTCATGGTTGTATGATGTCATCAGGATGCCCAATGGATGTGCCTCTACCTGATGCACGTGAAGAAGAAAGAGGTTGGTACTGAATTTTTAATTTTATATTCTATTGAAAGGGGCACGTAGCATACTTTTTGGCTGCCCACTTTTTTTCAAGTTTCCGAATGGGCTACTTATCATTGCAATGTACTTAATTTTTTTCCCTTTGTGAACATGTGAGCTTTGCCTGTTTTAGTCTCACTTTTTTTTGCGACTTTCTGTGGTGTTCGACTTTTTAGTCCCAATAGTAGTCTCCAAGTAAATCTGGGCCCACATGCTCGGTTTTGGGACTATTAGGCCAAAGTTTCACAAGTGTGAACAAATATCTGGGCTACAAATATCAATATGGCACACGGCATTAAATCCTTGAGGCGCTAACATTGGTACGCTGCTGATTTCGAAGTCCCAAAAGCGAAAATTGACAAAGACGCACAAAAAAATAAAAAGAAAGTTATAGGAGTAATACATGTCCACCCAAAGAGTTACTAAAAACAGACTGGAATCAGGATAAAACCATGGAATGACCTAGCAGTGAAAAATTACTGCGCCTTCTCGGCAATACAATCCAAGTGCCATAAAAAGTAAGACATGAAGAGAGTACAGATAAGGTACATGACTGCAAACTCACATAAAGTTAGATGAGTGAGGATGGGGGGGGGGGGAAGCATTATTTATTTTTTTAATACTTTGACTTCTGCTACTGTGAACAACTTTATTAAGGGTTGCCTGATATTTCAATATTATGTGAGGTGCTACTAGCCATTTTATTATTGAAAGGAACGGGCTGAGGGGACATGCAGGAGAAACGCTCCCGAGTTGTCAATCTGCTCACACTCATCTGCGTCCCGGGACTCATGCAGCCTTTGACATCACTCAGGGGTCTCCCTCTACTCCGTAGTAACTCTTCTTCGTAATTCAGTTTTTTTTGGGGCCCAGAACAGCCATGGCCCACATAGGCGGGAAGCCGGGGCCTCGAGTTGCAAGCTCCAGCCAACTGAGAAGGAACTTCTGGCCGACTGCATCCATGTCGCAGTTCCGGACCCCGAATAGGCTCCATCCCACCACCTAGATGTTTCCTCGTGCACCTTCCTGCCTCCTTGAGACCCAGATTGCCCTCTGCAGGCAAAGCTGACAGGCCAAGGTCGGAAACAAAGCAGAGATCACAATGGATAAATCCACAAAAGTCTCAATAACATGCTTTCTCTAAGGAAACTGGCACAAAGATCTGACAGGAGCCATAGTAAGACAGGTTGTTATATAGGGCAGCAGCCTGCCATTTGCAAACAGCGGTGTGCCGGACAACATGCGCCGGATCGTGGATGGGTGAGTAAGCCATGCAGCCGCCATGCGGAGTCACACGAAGTTACGTGGGTGTGCCCGTGAGCAGAGACATGATCGCAGGTGCACCTGTGACAGGGCCCCTCTCCCTCATATTGGCATGAAGGACCTTTGAAGCACACTGTGGTCCAGAAGTTGTTTTTTAGTTCCAAAGATCTCGACTCTAACCCTAACCCCTTCCAGTAAGATAAGAAAGAAACTCTAGAAACTTTAGAAGAGAGATGTGAAAGGAGTTTGGGATGCGCATTTGGAGAAAGACGAAGCTTGTAAGCCACAGGGTTAGTGCATTTCGGCACTCGAATGGCCCAGGAAGCAAGGACCGAGTTTGGAGCTGGCACACCTTCATCCGGACATATCTGGAGGACAGCACAACTTTATCACCTGAGAGAAAACTGGGGGGACCTGCGTTTTCTTGTCAGCCTGGTTTTAATGCGGTTAGACGCCCGATGTAGACTGACAAGTTGCTCCCATATGGACTTGAGGGCTTGTACCAAGTCTTCCACTGTGGGAATATCAGAAGGCACCTAGAAGGAACAGGAGGGCGTATTTTGTCCAAAAACAAGAAAAGGGAGCGGACCGGTAGACTGAGTTCAGAGAGTTTAGAATTCTGCCCAAGGTAACAGTGTGAGCCAGTCGTCTTGTCGAGCCGAAACACAGTCGAAGGTAGCACAGGCCAGAGGTGAATGTCTGATTGACCTCTCCACTTGCCCGGTAGAGGAGAAGTCTAGTTTTACTTGAAGTTGGTTTCACAAAGAATGCCAGAATCTTGAAACAAACTGGACCCCTCAGTGTATACAATGCTGAGGAAGTCCATAAGCTGGAAGATGTGGAGAAAACAAGCTAGCAAGACTAGAGTTGGCGACAAACCAGGCGTGGACCGAAGTGGGACCTTTTAGTAGGCAGTCTGTGACCACCCAGATGACGAAGACTTATTTTGGGCACATGAAGCACAGAAACTCACAAAGTCTCATACACATTGACTAGACCTGACCACCAGTAAAACAGGAGATGAGAGCGAGAAATCTATGCACCCCAGGGTGCCCATCGACATGAGAGCAATGTCCCCAAAATAATATCTTGCCAGAAGGAATCTGCTGTAAATCCACAGGAGTGGCAACCACAAACCGTTCAGGAGGAACGATATGTGAGGAACTGGATCGTCCTCAATTAAATCGTAGGCACCAGAGAGACCATCGGCTTTGACATTCTTCTCTGCTGGTCTAATGGATCAGGAAGTTGGAAGAGAAGAAGAGGGACCAATAAGCCTGTCATGATGATGAGCTCCTTCCAGAAGACACCTTCACTCTTCCAAGCAGCATAATGCCAGAAGCTCCCATCAACTAGGAGTAGTTCTCTCTGCGGCTGAGAGGTTTTGAGTAGAAGCCATAAGTTCTACGTTTGGGCCCTTTCTGGGTGAGAACGGTTCTAGCTCCTACTTAGGAGGCGTCAACCTCTAGCAGAATGGTTTCTCCTTTTGGGCCACTGAGTACAGGAGCAGAGGCAAAGGCAGACTTCAGCTTAGAGAAAGCTTCTTCAGCTGCCAGAGGCCAGAGCTTAGAATTGACGTTATCTTGAATGGCCCACAATGGGAGATGCGAGGGAGGAAAAATGCAGTATGTAACTGCTGAAAGTAATTACGAAGCCCAGGAATTTCTGGATGGCACGAGTCTCACTGGGCGAGTTCACTGAAGTACCGCAGACAATTGTTGTGGGATCCATCTGTATTCTTTTGTCAAGATGAAAATACCCAGGAAAGGAGACTCTGTTTGGTGAAACAGGCACTTCTCGAGCTGGCATACAGATGATGGCCCTTAGAAGTCTGAGGACTGATTGTCCATAACCTATGGGACTCGAGGTCAGCAGAGAACACCAGGCTCCCAGCCAGTGTAACCACAACACAGGTATATAGCAGATCTCGGAAAATGTTGTTAACGAACTCCTGAATAACGGCGGTGCGTTCCAGAGTCCATATGGCATGACGAGATACTCAAAGTGTCCCAACACGAGTTTGAGCGATCTTAATTCATCGCCTTTGCGGATGTGGATGAGATTATACACCCCACGTAGGTCTAATTTGGTGAAGACCTAGGCTCCACGTAGGAGGTCGAAGAAGTTCCATGATAAAGCAGTAGGTAGCGATTCTCACAGTGATTTTGTTAAGACTGCAATAATCTATGTATGGACGGAGTGAACCATCCATACTGTTGCATGGCGGCAATAAGCTGGTTAACGTGCTGGCCTGCATGAAGATCTGCTGGGACTGCTGAGCCCACGATGGGGATGAGGTCAGTTACTTCAGGAGAGGTACCTTGGCAGGAGTTCATGGCCGGTGGTGGGGGACCCACTGAACCCCCGCAAGTGATGAAGTGAGCTGACAAAGGGAGTGCAGTCTAAGTGACACCCGGTTTCACCAAAGCCTGCCACAAAGGAGGTGGACTTGCTGTGGTGGATATCATCAGGTCCTCCGCAACGCGACTTGCTTGCGGTATGGCCAAGGCAAAGTACAGAGACTGCAGTCAGAGTGGAAGTCAGGCAGGAGGTTGAAACAGCATCACAGGATCAAGTCGGGAACGATATTGCCCCTCTCCAGACAGCTTAAAGGGGCTTAACACTCTGTTTTCTCCTCTAATTTTAGAGGAGTATCTATTTTTTGTTGCACAGAGTGTGTCTTTTAGTCTGCTGGAAGTATCCATTAATCGTCAATAATACATCAATATCCATGCTCTTTTTTTAGCCGCCGTGATAATGGCCAATATCTATATCCCTCCGTTCTTCAGGTGTGATCTCCGCCTTATCCATGACTTTATACTAACTACACAGAGGGGTCCCTTTAATGTGGGTGGGATACTCAATACTGTTTGGAACAGGTCTTTAGTTAGTAACTTGGCGGCTCCCATCCTCCCCTACTGCGTCAGTGCCCTTGCAGAGAGCTCTTCCTCCTGCTTCTCATAATCTATGTCCCGCATAGATATGTGCGTTGCTGATTATCTGACTCTTCACTTGATTGTGAGGCCTCTTATCTTTCCCATTTAATATTAGACCATGCTCTGGTGTGTGTAACACTGCGCTGGGGGATGCATGCTCCCCGCCCTCCGGGAGACTCAACCCATTTTGGCTTACTCTCCTGCTCCCTCCTGCATAATTCTCTGACAGTGGTCTTAATTTTTCAACTCGCACTGCCGAAAGATTGTGCCCTGACTACTGGAATGTCCTTTTAAGACTTTTGTTCTTTTTTCTAAACTTTATGTTTATCGCATGGCGGTTTGAAGTCAGCAGGTGGAAGCATTTTGGCAAGTCATAGGAAATGCTTTAATTGCTGAATGAGCTGGGGGCTCCATCAGTGGTGTAACATAGCCGTAGCAGCCGTAGCGGTGTTGCTACGGGGCCCGGGCGGCACAGGGGCCTGGGTTGAAAAGCCAGATGGTGCACCCCTTGTAGAATATACGGACCCCTGTGCCGTTCCTCTTTCCCTGTCCCCCACCTCATCTGCAGTGCTACCGGACTTGCCTCTTCATTGGTTGGCGCTCAGCCGCGCCACTTCTTTTGCGCGACCGCCCCGACGGCTCCAGCAGCCTGCCACCTATTCCCCCCGCGGTAGCCTGCCCCAGTCTGTTTGCGGCCTTGGCCTACTTCTTCTGCGGCTGCTGGCCTGGTCCATCGTCAGCTGCCGTGGCCACCCAGTGCTTCCGCGGCCAAAGGCTGGGCCTAGTCCATTCGGCAGCACTGTCTCTACACGGCCGCCGGCCAGTCCACTTCTTCTGCAGCTCCCCGTCCGTCCCCTCCATCCGCGGCTCCCTCGTCCGTATACTTCTTCCGCGGCTCCCCGTCGTCCCACTTCTTCCGCGGCTCTCCCCGTCCGGTCCCTTCTTCCGCGGCTACACTCCGTCCACTTCTTCCGCGGCTACACGTCCGGTCTCACTTCTTCCTCAGCTCCCCGCCGGTCCACTTCGTCCGCGCTCCCCGTCCGGCCCACTCCATCCGCGTCTCCCGTCCGGCCCACTCCATCCGCGGCCCCCGTCCGGCCCTCCACCGCGTCTCCCCGTCCGGCCCACTCCATCCGCGGCTCCCGTCGGCCCACTCCATCTGCGGCTTCTCGTCCGGCCCCCTCCTTCCCGCGCCTGTGTCTTACCGCATCCGCGCAGTCCCCCTGTATGTATATTTCCGCGGCTTCCCGAAAGAACCAGCTCCACTGCACAGCACCATCTAAAAAATGTAAGTAATCCCTATATATGTATGCATAGATTGATGTATGTATGCTGATTGTGTGTATTTTCTGTATGTGTGTATTTGCTGTAGGATTTAGTTTGATGTCTGTATGTGCTGTATGTATGGTAAGTGCCGTATTATGTAGTGCCGTATGTATGTTGCTGTATGTATGTATGTGCTGTTTTGTATGTATGTGCTGTACAGTAATACTGTATGTGTGTGTATTTGCGTATGTATGTATGTTTGTGTATATGCTGTATTACCTTATGTATTGTTGTATGTATATGCAGTATGTGTGTATGTATACTGTGCGTATATGTATATGCTGTATATACTGTATGTGTGGTTATATGCTGTATGCAGACACATGCATATACAGTAAATATTTATATGTATATGGTGTATGTGTGTACTGCTGTATATACTGTAATATGTGTGTATCTGCTGTATATACTGTATATGTGTTTATCTTCTTAGTATATGCATTATTTATGTATACCACTCTATAATACTGTATGTATGTACTGTATGTACTGTATGTAGTATGATGTATATAGATCAGTATGTGTATATGGTGTTTTATACTGCATGTATACACATGGGTGTATACCGTTGTAAAAGAATGTGATGTATTTATGCTATAGTATGATATAAATGTATGTATGAAACTTTGATGCATAAACTGTATGTATTAGTGTATAATGTATAAATGAGTACTAATGTGTGCCTATCAGTGTATACAAATGTTGTGTGTACGAGTATATAAAAGTGAGTGTAGAAATGTTATGTTGTGTTATTAAGTGTATAAATGTGTGATTGTAATAAACTGTATGTATGCATAATATTTTTAAGAAGGAGGGGGCCCATGCAAAATCTGACTCTCCTATTATGCCACTGGGCTCCATGTATACAGACATCCCCCATATAGAACACCCCCTGGCCCTCCATTTAGCCCCATAAGGCAGTAGGCAGTAGTTCAGAAGAGCTGGGTTATTCCACAGGGTTTATAGCTGGGTTATTCCATACTTGACAACCCAGTAGCATAGTAGTGGGAGCGAGCTCTGGCCCCCCACAACAAAGTTGGCGCAGCAAGGAGGATGCCCCTCGGTCCTTCTGTCTCCCCCAAATAGGAGATGTTCAGGTAGGTATGTAGACTAGATCACCAGTCTGCTTTTAACCCAGATGAATTGAGTCGACCTGGGTGTTCCTGAGTTGACCTGATGTCAGACTGCAACACTCCTCTACTTCTTGCCATGCCTCCTGCACAGTCATTCGTATCTCTTTCTGAGCAGCAGCTTAGCAAAGGTGTGCATGTATAAGAGAACGAGGATGGGAGTCTTGCAGTTGATTCGGGACAGCTCTGGAACACCCGCCTGACTCAATTTGGGGTGCACGTTTTTTTTATTTTTCCACATTTGGAATTTTTTTCGCTTCGCAGTACACGGCATGTTAAAATAAACAACATTACAGGAAAGTAAAATTTGTTACGCACAAAATAAGCCCGGTTCTGGTGCATAGCAAATGTGGTGACCAATATACAAAAAGGATCAAACGCGATCCTAAAACTACAGAGTCTCATTCTATTGTGGAGAAAAATATTGATGGGTTTGTTAAAGATGATATCCTGGAGTATCTCACTGTACATTACATTATAACCAACATGAGCATGGGTTTATGAGTGATTGGACCGTCAGACTAATCATTGGTTCTATTAGGAGTGTAAGTTCCAGACTGGACCTGCGGGACGCTGTGGATGTTGTATATCTGACTTTCCCAAGGCATTTGATACAGTGCCGCATAAAAGGTTGGTACAAAAATGAGAATGTGGGACTAGGGAAATCTGTGTACTTGACGTTACCAGCGGAGTGCCACAGGGGTAGTATTGGGTTCCTTTTTTTTAATATTTTAATAATGACCTTGTAGTGGCACCTCAAGTTTCATATTGTAATCATACTAACGTGTAAGTAATAAAAAAAAAAAATGGTTGATGAGGTTTATTCTAGATAAATGTAAAGTTGCACTTGGGCCAAGGAAACAAAAAGTAAATTATGTTCTAAACAGTCAATTACTTGGTAACTACACAGTGAAATAGACTTGGGGTATGGGTGGATTGTAAACTTAATTTTAGTAATCAGAGCCAGACAGCTGCTGCTAAAGCAATATAAATTATGGGATCATCAAGAGAGGAATAGATCTCATTATAAGGACATCACCTAGCGACCACACATCATATTGTTTACAGTTTTGGGCACTAGTGTATAATAGGACATAGAACTGGAACGAGTGCAGAGTAGAGCAACCAAGATTATAGGGGAATGGGAGACTAGAATACAATGACAAATTACAAGTTTGGGGTCCTCATTACTGTCACAATACCTGAACAGGCAGTACAAGGATCTCCCCCAAAGTCTTTTTTATCTAGCCTGTGACCAGGACATGGGGGCATACTCTACACCTAGAGGAGAGGCGATTCTACCATTGCCATAAATGAGGATCTTAACTGTAAAGACTATGGAACTCTGCCACAGAGGAGGCTATTAGTAGAATGTATAAAATTGATGTGGGTGGGAGGCCTTCGAATATAATAAAACTGATGTGGGAATCTATTTTTGGGGGCCAGCTAGAAATTAAACTGGTGGGGGGGGCTGTATTAATTTAACTGATGGGGGTGGGCTATATAGTAAT